>BLSH010235303.1:129819-140187 GCA_018402905.1 Glandirana rugosa | reverse complement strand
CTAGGCGGAGTAGACAGCCGCCTAGGGCGCACTGCTGCCTAGGGTGCCTGGCCACTGTTGATCTGTCACTGGCTGCTCTGCGTTGATTCATGTAAAAACTGATACTGTCTGACTGAGATAATGAGATTGTATTTTCACATGCCATTTGCAAATGTATATAGAAATAGTGACTGATCTGCCAAATACCCCCCCTCCTCCCCCACCCCCCATGAGGGCAGAGGCTAAGCTGTATTTGATGGGCACAGGTGAAGCTGTATTTGATGGGCATAGGTGAGGCTGTATTGATTGGCGCTGGTGAAGCTGTATTTGATTGGTGCTGACCAGGCTGCATTTGAATGGCGCTGATCAGGCTGGGCAGGGGAAAGTGGGTGGAGTCAGGGGTGGAGCCAAGGGGGCGGCAAAATTAGGTTTCGCCTAGGGTGTCAAAAATCCTTGCACCAGCCCTGGGCTTCAAGCAATACTGTATGTTAACAATAAGTATATAGTTTGCCACTTGTCCATGGTTTCATCCTCTAACCACTAATCCATCTCCATCTCCAATCTATCTAAAAAAATAGCCTTCAGTTATACTCTGAGTTTTGAATACAGTAGGAAAGGACTAGGGCCCCTCTAATGATTTTTTTTATTGTTCCCTGTATAATTCACACATTTATTTGTACTGGAGACCACTGCCACTGTGACAGAAGGAGACAGGAAATCCAACAGTTAAAACTGGAACAGGAATAGAGGGGGAAACATCTGTTTGAGGGACAACCAAACAGGGAATTCCCCTCCCTTTGCAGAGATTTCCTCCCATTTCCTGTTGTGTCTCCAAGACAGGAAGTGAAGAGAAAACTACCAATCTCTATCTGTAACTAATACTCTTAAAGGCAAAGTCTGCCTTTTGCAAAAATTTTGTATATATTTCAACACCGTTATAAAAAAAATTGAATTTATTAAATGTTTGCCTGCAGAGCATTGCAGCCATGATTAGTGTATTGTGGGTGCACTGCACACGTCCCTGTATTATTTATTCCCAGTCCCAAGTCTGTATGGAGGTATGGATTGCCTGTTATTGGGCTAAAGGAAGGGCTGGATTGTCATGATGACAGCACCCTGCTGCTTTGCTGAGCATCTCTGCTATGGTAAAAAACAAAACAGAAGGGAGGCACACGCACCTAGTGCATTACCATAAAAATTTAATGGAAATATAAAAAAGGTTAAAATGAATACTCACAAAATCACAAAGTAGTATCACAAAGCACTAAAACCAAAACGAGATGATGCAAATAAATGTAGGTGAAAGAGCACAAAGTGGGGTAGCATCTGACGCGTTTTGGGGCGCACCCCCTTCCTCAGAGCTGTGCCAAAACGCGTCAGCTGCTACCCCACCTTGTGCTCTTTCGCCTATATTTATTTGCATCCTCTCGTTTTGGTTTTATGGCTTTGTGATACCACTTTGTGATTTTGTGAGTATTCATTTTAACCTTTTTTATATTTCCATTAAATTTTTATGGTAATGCACTAGGTGCGTGCGCCTCCCTTCTGTTTTGTTTTTTAGTTTCTTTCGGATCACCCTATCCGAGGAGGGCAGCACACATTTGGTGTCCTATCCTTTGATGCTCCAGTTGCCTTTCACTCTGAAGGTCCTCTAGCGCATAATTTTTTTTTATTTAATGAATGTATGAATGGCGTGGCTGTGAAGGTGGAGCCATGAACAGCCACATTGAATTCAGAAAAACAGAATTAGAATTAAAGTGGAACTCCACCCAAAAGGGGAAGTTCAGCTTTAAGTCCTCCTCCCCTGCCACATGTGGCATGTCATTTTTATTTTTTTTTGAGGGGGGTGCGGTTACCTAGTTTTGACAGATACCCGCTCCCATTTCCGTTCAAAACGCCTAGGCTATCCAAGTGGAATGTAGCCTAAAACATTGCATGAGGGAGACCAAGTGGAGACTCACTCACTGTACCGAATACAGATGACAAGCTGAAACTTAGATCTGTCGCTTTTCGGGAGTGACCCCTCTTCCTCAGAACTGCCTAACCTTGTCAAGTGCCTGGTATGCTATAATGTATGCCTTCCAATGTTGCTGCTCACCCACATGGCCCCCATATTGGCAGTAGGTGACATACAGTACAGCATACCAGGTATTTGACATAGTACAGTAGCTCTGAGGAAGAGGGGTCACCCTTGAAACGCGTCAGCACTAAATATTTGTATGGTAGTGACCAAATTATCTCATGTAGATGAGACAGATTCAGGAGATTCTTACCTGCATTTGGTGCACTGAACAAGTTTCCAACTGGATGGGTGTGATGTTTCAGACGACTTTTGCTGAGTACCTTCGTGACTATTAGAGACAATTTTTAATAAGGTTTCAACGAAGATGTTACATGAGGCCAGTGTGCGTTTTAGAGTTGTGTTCTAAAACTCTTATGGAGGATGCTGCAAGGCCATGGTTATCCTTTTTTATTCTGGACTTCTGTGAGAACATTAGCATGACCAGGCTTTGGGTTGAAAGCAGTCTTCTTACAAGTACTACCCTTTGAGAACGTCCAGAGGACGCAACGTGTCAGAGGGACAAGACCAGTGACATCATCACAAACAGCGATTTAAATATGCTGTATGCATGGGCGTCCGCAGAACTTTTTCCGGGGGGGGGGAATTTTTCAAGGTCATCCATGCTCTGCCCCTTTTTGACAATGTCATAATTACATTATCACGGTCAGAGACTGCAGACGTAGTACAGGAGATGGTCAGAGACTGCAGACATGATTCAGGAGATGGTAAGAGACTGCAGACGTGATACAGGAGATGGTCAGAGACTGCAGACATGAACCAGGAGATGGTCAGAGACTGCAGACGTGATACAGGAGATGGTCAGAGACTGCAGACGTGATCCAGGAGTTGGTCAGAGACTGCAGACGTGATACAGGAGACAGTCAGAGACTGCGGACATGATACAGGAGATGGTCAGAGACTGCGGACATAGTACAGGATACGGTCGGAGACTGCGAACATAGTACAGGATACGGTCAGAGACTGCGGGCATGGAACAGGAGACAGTCAGAGACTGCAGACATAGCACAGGAGACAGAGACTGTGGACATGGTACAGGAAACGGTCAGAGACTGCATACATGGCCCAAGAGACTGTCAGAAACTGCATACATGGCTCAAGAGGATAAGGACCTAGCGGGGAACCCCTGATCTGATCCCTGATTCCAGGGGGGGGCAATTGCCCCCCCTTGCCCCTACCTGTGGACGCCCATGGCTGTATCCATTTACTTGTATACACTGCATGATATGAAAAAGAGAAATGTAAGTGTGGTTTTCTTTATTATATTCCATGAAAAGAAGGTACAGACTAGAAATTTGTTTCATCCCTATGAGCGCACCAGAGGATTTGTGATATCATGGTATTTCGAGCCTAAGGAAAAAAGCTGCTGGAGCCAGTGGGAGAGAGAGCTGTGATCCTAACTGGAAGCATACATTCTTAAGCGGATATTGACCTTCACTGAGAGTACGGTCCACCATGAAAGGTGAGAACCTACCTGAGTGGGGTCACAGAGGTGTATCAAGCACATTAGGGACACTGTAAGGGTTTGCATTTATGTACACAGTCAGAGAGAAGCTGAGTGGAGTATAAAGCTGCAAGATGAATAATTGAAGTACTTTATTTGGTTTTAGAAGTCCAAAGGAGCACAACCAGAGCACAGAAACACTTTGAAATTGTTTTATGCACAAAAAAGCACAAAGACACGTTAGAGGTAATAAAATTAAATGTTTTATTAATTTATTAGTCAAATACTGCTAGCACAAAGTCACTTTATTGTTTTTATAAATTATATATGTTTGGGATTGGAGGGATTTGATGCACAGAGAGATTTTCTTTTTGAATTATGTATGTTTACAGTTCGTTTACGTAGGAAGCGCTCAGGGTCATCGTAATAGCGTCATGGGCCCCTGGGCAAAGTAATGCTCTGGGGCCCCTACCAGGCTGCACCAAATTTATGCATTCAAGAATTAAAGTATAAATAGCTCATAGAATTAAACATATATTTATTAGTGCTTTCAATAAAATCCATTTTATACAATAAAAACATGCCATAAATAAAAGACTAAAACAACACAAAGGGCAGAGTATAGGGGGAAAGGGGATCAGGAAGGCACGATTCTGGGATCAGGAGGGCAAATTACAGGTTCCGGGACACTGGCAATCCTGGGAAAGCTTAGTAAAAAGTGTGACTATCCCAGCAGATCCAGGACAGTTGGCAAGTATGATGTAATGTAAGATTATCATGGGGCCCCTATTTACCTGGGGCCCCTGGGCAGTGCCCAAGGGTGCCCTTGCATTAAGACAGCCCTGGAAGCGCTACACTGTTATTTATGAAAAATCCTCTTACAAGACCATATCCTTTATCACTGACATTTTTTTTAATGCATACAAAACCTTATTTTTCCAATCCAATATAAATATGTAACTTTGCGTCACAAATTGAAAAGAGAAACAAAAATTGTCCCAGTAGCATGTAAGGTAACAGATCTTTTCATTTTTTTTTTATTGCACTTATGCTTAATAAGTCTTTATTTAGATGAAGTATAACAGTAAGGTGTTACAGATAAAACGGGTATGACAGTGAACTATAGCCTCAAATGGCACATACTAAAAACTAGATATATACAATCATCTCAGGTACTTTACTCAGGCTGTAGGAGAAAGAGCAGAGACAAAGGAGAAGGAAAAGAAAACAGAGTTGAGTTAGAAGGAGAGAGAGGAAAAAGGAAGGTGCCAAGGCAAACCGATTGGCGATAACCCAATCTGGTATGTTTTCTGTATTAGTAGAATGTTTAGGCTAAATCTGTGTCTGTAGGGCATGTTCAAACCTTAATGCCATAAATAATAATAGGTTATTCGATTTTTACTCCAGGAGTATATAATGTTTGGCAGTTCTAAAGAAATAATGCATTAAAATTTAACTAAACCCATTCGGTTTTAGTCGACTAAAATGTAATGGAGATTCTTAGTCGACTAAAACTCAAACAACTCACATGACTAAAATTAGTCAAAAGACTAAAATAGGACTAAACCGGCATTTTAGTCAAAAGACTATAACTAAAACTAGTGAGGTCAGTTCTAAACGGAGGACATCATTTCTGTGTAACGTGGAGTAGATCTGAATGCCAGCCAGCATGCCCATATTTTAGTGAAGGA
This sequence comes from Glandirana rugosa, assembly GCA_018402905.1. NCBI lineage: Eukaryota > Metazoa > Chordata > Amphibia > Anura > Ranidae > Glandirana > Glandirana rugosa. The sequence continues at coordinate 134,993 of BLSH010235303.1, read as the reverse complement.
TGATTAAGTGTTAAGGAGCTCTGAAATAAGATCTTCCATGGTGTAGATGTGATCAACTGCTTGTAGCCAAGATCTCATGGTGGGTATTTGTTGCTTTCTCCAGAGTATAGGGATTAGGGGCTTCAAAAGCGTTCAATAGGTGGGGTATAATGGAACACTTATACGTTTTAGGAGAGTCTTGGGAGTAATGAAAGAGTGCCATCCAGGGATTGTCGGGTATTGGAACTCAAGATATGTGTGAAATAAGGGCCGTAACATCTAACCAAAATGGGCGCACAATGGGACTTGTCCACCAAATATGAGCATGGGTGGCTTCCAAACCATAGCCCCACCAGCTGGTAGGAAGGTCAGATCATTTTTGATGTAGACTTGCTTGTTAGCAGGGTATTGAAATTATGCGCTGGAGGTTTCTTCATTTCTTGTATACAGCAATATGCTTTACTGTCATGCCAACCGCCAGTAAATTTACTGACAGTCTGTAAAAATCAGTGATTTTTACAACCGTCTATAAATATCAGGGTCTGATAATTTGTGACTTTTTAAGTATAAACCGGGCAAACTACTTGATATGGGTATTGTTAGTGTTTCCATGTTGTGTTTAAATATCAGTTGTCTTCGTTTTTAATAGGAGTTCAGTTATTTTTCAGGTTGCCAGTAAAAAATGTCCTCCGCCAGTAAATTCCCCATGTTTTGCCAGTAAAAAACGCTGGGGGAGGTTGGCAACACTGCTTTCATGGTGAGATATCAGAACATGTGTTTACATCATGGAGACAGGAAACAGGAACTAACTGAGAGAAGCACTTCCTCTCATATACAATAGAGTTACATTACACTATAATACTACAGTACCACCTGCTGGATAGACAGGTACAATGCATACAGCATATATTGTCAGCTTATATGCAATCATGCTGTTGTTCTTTCCAACAGTGTTGGGGAGTAATGCCATCTTGCCAGCAATTTTAACGTTCATCTCAGACACTTTGGAGGAAATTGAGGAAGTGTGAGCCAGCTGAAGAATTTTATCCCGTTGGTCCTTCGTGAGTGTAAACTTCAAGTCTTGCTCCTAGACTGTCAAGTAGGGAGGGTAGTCAAAGTATTCCAGTGTTTGAATAGTAAAATAAAATTGGGAGATACCCTTTAGAGAATGTTTTGTTTGAGAAGGTAAGTGGAATATGGGCTAAGAATGATATGCCATATTATATCATGTTCTCATTGGCATCATCCCAGTATTTGTAGGAAAAAAGGGAGCACAAACCAAAGGGGTGCATATGCCTTTGAGAACATACCACACGAAAAATATATAGTAAAAAAATATTTATTGAAACTTACACAGATAGTAAAAGATGCCTAGCAGCATAAAAAAGCACAATTTATACCATATAGTCTAGAGTACATATCAAGAAGATATAGGAATATCTGTTCAATATTAGCTTGATCAGGTTGACGCGTTTCATGGGACAACCGCTTCCTCAGGACCAGTATGGAAGAGCAAGAGGACATGGGCCGGAGGGGCAAGCCATATACCTGGAGAAAAATAAATGCCAGCATAGAAATGCAGATCATAGTGCCCAACAAATTATAAAAAGAAAAAGTTTTGTTAATGTTTTGATCAAAGTGAAGATATGTTTGATGGGGGTGAGATCTTTGAAGGATCTTTTCTTTTTAATTTGTGAAGCAAAGTTACGCGTTTCATTTTGAATGGCAAGAGTTGCCATTCCATGCTGTTTCCAGCAGAAAATGAAAGCATTTACATACAGATTTTTACTGACAGTGGTCGCTATTATAGTTGTTGTAAAGTGTTGTATTGTTGTTTCAAGCTGAATTTTAGAAAAATAAACATTTTGGGGGCATAACCAGTTTAATAATGTACCTCTAATGAGGTGAAACCCCCACAACTGAGCATTTCTGGCACTGATAGGTTATTAGCAGCGGCAGTGACTGTGAAGGACTTGCGCCACTCGCCCTCCCCTTCCTGTCCCTCAGCCATAAAATTTTTAGTATCAGGGGTGTGGAAATTAAAAAAAAAAAAAATACTTGTTCAAGGGACTAAATCAGGGTCCCAATGTACTTGTCCTGATAAAAAAAATATTTTTTCCCAGGATGGAAAATATGAAGGGTTGATGTTTTTTTTTATTAGGCAGAGGTGCTTTCAGGAGCCTGGGGCTTTTAAAAAGGAAAGGGGCTTTATGGTGACTTATACTGTTAATGTTTTTTTATTTTTTTGCTAGAAAATTTCTTAGAACCCCCAAACATTAAATATTTTTTAAAGCAGAGGCCCTAGAGAATAAATTGGTGGGTGTAGAATTTTTTTTATGTCACACGGTATATGCGCAGCAGTATTTTATACGCAATTTTGGGGAAAAATACACTTGTTTGAATATTAATGCAAAAAAACACAACACATAACCCAATTTTTTGGTAAAATATAAAAGATGAGTAAATTGATACCACACATGTCATGCTTTAAAATTGCGCATGCCCGTGCAACAGCAACAAATTATGTTGATGTTACTATCCATATTCAACGATTTAAAAGCCTTTACAGGTTACCACTTTAGCTTTACACAGGAGGTCTGGTGCTATAATCACTCTCCATGATCTGATCTTCGTGGTGATACCTCACATGTGTGGGAAGATCGCTGTTTGTGTGCGTGTGGGACCAAAGCACGCGTTCGCTTTTGTGGGGGTGGTGCTTTAAATTATTTGTTAATTATTTATTTTTACACTGTCGTTTTCATTTTTTTTTAAATCACTTCTATTGCTGTTACCAGGAATGTAAACATCACTTGTGACAGCAATAGGCAGTAATAGGTACTCTTTATGGAGAGATCTGGGGTCAATAATATCCCAGATCTCTCCTCTGCGCTTAAAAGAATTGGATTACAAGATAGAACAGATGAACTGAGCATAGACCAAGATGGAGTGCATAGAAAGCTGAACTGCCTAGCAACGCTGTATCTTGGCCTAGGCCAACAAGGCCCAGGCCTAGGGCAGCACTTTGCAGGGGGGCAGCACGAAAAGAGTCCTCGCTTGCGCTATACTTAGTGTAGCACCAATCCTATGGGGCAGATTGGCCTGGGAGGCAAATCGGTCTAGCGCCCCCATAAAGCGGCTTGGCAGGGCCGCCATCATGGGGGGACAGCCCATACATATGTAGGGGACCCGGGTGTCCTGAGGGGCCAAGGCGGCCGACCCCAACTAATGAGTTGTTGTGATGCCCCATAGCCAAACAGGAAGTGTGAGGAAATCCCTGCAAATAATGGGAATCCATTGCCCCCCCTCCAAAGCCCTCAAATCTAGGGTCCCCACTGGAAAATTTCAAGGCGGGTCAGGAAACACAAAGGGGTGGCTCATATTTAAACTTGGGGGGGGGGGGTGCACGAGTTTAGTCAGGCCTAGGGCAGCACAAAACCTAAATACAGTGCTGCTGCCTAGCTAGGGAGAAAGGTGAGTTGAGCTGATACGTTATTGCTGGGAGGGGGAGCAGATTTACAGAGAAGAATGACTTTAGAGCTTCTTCTGTCATATTTAAAGATGAATTGCTCTACAGTGACTGCAGCTATAGGTCAGTAATGCTGTGTAACAGACAGTACAAACCTCAGTACACTCATTTTAATAAAATAAAACTGTTCTATTGCATATCCTTTACTACACACGGCTAACCTTAAAGTGATATTAAAGTCTTATTTTTTTAAATAACAAACATATTATACTTACCTGCTCTGTGTAATAGTTTAGCACAGAGCAGCCTGGATTCTCCTCTTCTTGGGTTCCTCATGGGCTCCCCTGGCCCCTTCCTCCCTCTGGGTGCCCCCACAGCAAGCAGCTTGCTATTGGGGCATCCAAGCAGGCGCACTCCCGCCCACTGTCTCATGGTTGGCTCACTGGCTGTGATTGACAGCTGCCAAAAGCCAATCAGGAGTACAAGTCCCTGGATAGCCAAGGCTCTCGTGGGCATTTCTGGATCAAGAGGTGGCTCAGGTAAGTAAAAGGTGGGGCTTGGGGGGCTGTTGCACACAGAAGGTAAAAAACCTTCTGCCTTTACAACCACTATAACAAAGAATGTGCTGTCCTCAGAATTCAGTAGTCCGGAGAAAGAAATGTGAAACACAGTGAGGGGAATTTATCAAAACTGGTGCAGACAGACTCTGGAACAGCTGTGCATGGAAACCAATCAGCTTCTATCTTCAGCTTTGAAAATGAAAGCCATGAGCCGATTGGTTGCCATGCACAGCTGCTCCAGACTCTGCTCTAGTTTTGATAAATTCCCCTAAGGGCTCATTTAGACAGGCACTGAGACAGGTCCTGTATTCTGAGACACTTTTTGCTGCATCTGGATCCACCAGAGAGCTTCAACTATAGAAGAAGGTGCACAGATCCAAATGCAGACACTGTGCGTTTGGGTACATGCATCCCTTCCTGTCTGCATGCCAGATTTTGACATTCGACTATGTCCCTGCAGCTGCTGCTTCCCAATTGACTTTGACTGGACTGCTTGCACAGGGATGGACAGAACACCAAGTATGTCCACGCGGTACACGGGCATCACACTGGGCATGGACGCATATTCTCCATGTGAATAAGGCCTAATTGTCAAGTGTGCCATATAGCAGGAAAGAGGAGATATTGGGAATGGGATTTTTTTTTAAATCACACTTATGTAGGCGGATGCTGCATATGTTGCCACTAGTGTTGAGCGAACCCGGACTGTAACGTTCGGGTCCGTACCGAACTTTCGGGTGTCCGTGGCAGGGACCCGGACCCGGACATTTCAAAAATCATTCGGGTTCGGTCCGGGGTTCTGCTATTTTACTCCACGTGTTGAGAAGCTGCAGGGCAGCCAATCAACAAGCGTTTCACTGGGAGTTGTGCACCTCATTTTATCGTCTTGGGGCCTGGCTTGGGCTTACTAAAAACTTTACAGGCCCAGGCCCAGGGACGGTGCCTGTGGGCTTTCAAGCCATGCCTGGGCTTGCAATGTCAGGCCCAAGCGAGTTGTGATCACCGTTGTATACGTCGTAGGCGGATGTATTCACACTAAATTTTTTTTTAGGGTAAGGGTTATAGAGGAGAAAGGACGATATACCGTGTGAACTGTTAATCCGGAATAAGTGTACCTCTTATACGCAGGTACGGGTCACACTACGGGCACATGGCGCACCTGTATGAAC
>BLSH010235303.1:106215-129809 GCA_018402905.1 Glandirana rugosa | reverse complement strand
AAAGCTAATCAGGAGTACAAGTCCCTGCATAGCCAAGGCTCTCGTGGGCATTTCTGGATCAAGAGGTGACTCAGGTAAGTATTAGGTGGGGCTTGGGGGGCTGTTGCACACAGAAGGTAAAAAACCTTCTGCCTTTACAACCACTATAACAAAGAATGTGCTGTCCTCAGAATTCAGTAGTCCGGAGAAAGAAATGTAAAACACAGTGAGGGGAATTTATCAAAACTGGTGCAGGCAGACTCTGGAATAGCTGTGCATGGAAACCAATCAGCTTCTATCTTCAGCTTTGAAAATGAAAGCCATGAGCCGATTGGTTGCCATGCACAGCTGCTCCAGACTCTGCTCTAGTTTTGATAAATTCCCCTAAGGGCTCATTTAGACAGGCACTGAGACAGGTCCTGTATTCTGAGACACTTTTTGCTGCATCTGGATCCACCAGAGAGCTATAGAAGAAGGTGCACAGATCCAAATGCAGACACTGTGCGTTTGGATACATGCATCCCTTCCTGTCTACATGCCAGATTTTGACATTCGACTATGTCCCTGCAGCTGCTGCTGCCCAATTGACTTTGACTGGACTGCTTGCACAGGGATGCACAGAACACCAAGTATCTCCACGCGGTACATGGGCATCACACTGGGCATGGACGCATATTCTCCATGTGAATAAGGCCTAATTGTCAAGTGTGCCATATAGCAGGAAAGAGGAGATATTGGGAATGGGATTTTTTTTAAAATCACACTTATGTAGGCGGATGCTGCATATGTTGCCCCCTGAGAATGCTGAGAACTGAGTAATCAAATAGCTCTAGCTATGGAGGGAAGGGAGCGGGCTGTCGGTTGACCTCACAGAGCCGGTCCAGGCTGGGGAAAGATTGCAACCATATGGTCGGGATCCACTCACATGCCTGGACCAGCTCTGTGATGTAAGCCAAAAGCCCGCTGTCAGCTAGAAATGGGTCACAAGAGTGCAAAACAATCTGCACTGCTGTGATCCACAGAAGTACAGCAAAACAAGCAATAAATCTATCACAGTACCGGTCTCTCTCTGCTCCTGTTTGACATTACTTGCAACAATTGATAAATGTCCCTACTCATGTTGTGAACCCCCCAAGCCAGGGGCCTTTGCCACACCAACCACCATTTCCTAATCAAGGGCCTCTTTTTTAGGGCTTCCTCTGCACTCCCCTCCTAGTCCAAAGTCTCCTCTACATCCCTCCTTTGCCACACCAACACCACTTTTCTACACCCCCACTCCAGGGCCTCCGGTGTACTCCCCTCCTAGTCCAGGGCCTCCTTTGCATACCCTAGTTCATAGCCTCCTCTGCACTCCCCTGCTAGCCCAAGGCCTCCCCTGCACCTCCCAGTCCAGGGCCTCCTGTATACTCCCCTCCTAGTCCAGGGCCTCCTCTGCATACCCTAGTTCATAGCCTCCTCTGCACTCCCCTGCTAGCCAGGGCCTCCTCTGCACCTCCCAGTCCAGGGCCTCATGTGTACTCCCCTCCTAGTCCAGGGTATCCTCTGCTAATCCAGGGTCTTTGATACACCAACCCTTTTCTAGTCCTGGGCCTCCTCTTCACCTCCCCATCCCCCACTCCAATGCCTCAAAGTAAGAAAAAGTAGAGGAAAAGTGGAAAAGAAAAAAAAGGAGGGTTCAGAAAAGATCAAGGAGAGAAAAGTGGAGAAGACAGAACAGAAGGAGATCTAAGAGACTCGCGGGGAGGACACAGAAAACAGGTGAAGATAACTGGACACGTAAAAATTCAGCCCATAGGTCCCACATCTCTTCAAACTGTCGAACCCTATCATTAATTTTACTAGCTATTTGTTCATGGATCATTATTCAGAAAATCATGTGCTTCAATCTCCAAAGGTAAACAGAGTATTTTCTCCGAGCTCCTGCAATGGTAATCTTGGCAGAAAGAAAAATAAAAAAGAGCAATCGCTGACTTTTTTTCTTTTTCAATAAACTTTATTCCACAGGAAACTGTGCATTACAAACAACCTTGTTCATCACACCCTGCTACTGCTCTGACAAGTCAGTGGGCAACTGTGTATGAAGAGGCTGTACACGACAGGAGGTAGAGGACTTTTTTTTCAATCAGCCAGCAGACTAAATGAAAAAAAAAACTGAATGGATTTCTCCATCCACAAAGAGAGGTGGATGAAGGAATCCTCCCCACTATGTTAATGTACAATAAGTATAGTAAAGAATCACCCCCAACATCCAAGTAGAAGATATAACACCAACATGTTAGAAAAAGAATCAAAAACACTGAGTTGGAAAAAGGATCACCCCCTTTGTGTCAGTATTTTGTTGGACCACCTTTTGCTTTAATTACAGCCTTTAGTCTGTTGGGATGTCTCTACTAACTTTGCACATCTACACTTTGCAATTTTTGCCCACTTTTCTTTGCAGAACTGCTCAAGTTCACTTACATGTGATGGTGACTGTTGGTGGACTGCAGTCTTCAAGTCATTCTACGGATTTGCAATAGAGTCTGGGCTCTGACTAAGCCATGCAAGGACATTAATGTTTTTCTCCTTCAACCACTGTGTGGTCATTTTTGCTGTGTGCGTTGGGTCATTGTCATGTTGGAAGGTAAACCTTCTTCCCATTGACAACTTTCTGGCAGAGGGCAGTAGATTCTCCTCAAGAAATTGATGTAATTTTACCCCATCCATTTTTTGCCTATCCTGACAAGTTCTCCAGTCCCTGTTGCAGAGAAACACCCCCTTAACAGGATATTATCACCTCCATGCTTTACTGTAGGAATGGTGGTACTTGGATGGTGAGCTGTATTGGATTTCCTCCAGTCATATCGTTTGGTGTTGAGGCCAATTAATTCAGTTTTTAATCTCATCTGACCACCTTAAATGCGCCTTGAGGATTTTGAGGCTGCATGGAAAAAGGTGCTATGGTCAGATGAGACTAAGATTGAATATTTGGCCTCAACACTAAACGATATGTCTGGCGGAAATCCAATACAGCTCACCATCCAAATAACACCATGATTGGTAAACTGCAATATATTACATTTTTGGTTTTGGGTTTAATGCCACTTTAATTGCAGGTGTAGAGTTGGTACACATAAGGATTTTATCCTCAGAAGTATGAATGCAGAGGGTATCAGGATAGTTTAATAAAAATGTCATGTGTTTATTGAGCAGCTAATGACAGACCAGGTTAAATACATTTTGTTTTTGTCAGCTCCACTGAGTAATCACCATACAGTAAATGCTTATGATCATACAGAATCAACTTAAAGTGGAGTTCCACACTATTAAAAGTCAGCAGCATAAAAAAGACTAGCTGCTGACTTTTAAGAATCAGACACTCACCTGTCCCACTCTCCAGCGGTGCGGCCGCTGGCTGCATCGCTCTTCTCCCCCTCCTGCAGCGGCGCCGGTAGAGCTGCACGATTAATCGTATTAAAATCGATATCTCGATCCACCCCCCCCCCCTGCGATCTCCATTGGGCATTACCGCGATTTTCAGTGCAGTTAATGGGGTTCGACTTGCGGGGCGACTCAGCTCGACTTGACAGTAATAAAAGTCAATGCAAGTGCCTGAAGTCTTTTCAAGTCAGAGCGACTTGAGTCTCAGGGGAGACTTCCAAGTTTGGGCAGAGAGCCAAGTTCTGAGTCACCATTGATAAAAGCCGCTAAAACAGATACAAAGTAATTTACTTCAAAGAAATTAACTCTGATTGAACTCCCCTTGTATAGTCGTTTGGTTTAACCATTTAAAGACTAAATCTTTCCTGACACTTGCTGTTTACTAATAAAAATCCATTATTTTGTGCTAGAAAATGACTTGGAACCCCCAAACATTATATTTTTTTTTAGCAGAGACCCTAGAGAATAAGATGGCAGTTGTTGCAATATTTTATGTCACACGCTGTTTGCGCAGCGGACTTTTAAAAGCATTTTTTTTGGAAATATTACCCTTTCAAAAAACTAAACAGTGCTGTTAGCCCAATTTTTTCTATATTTAATATATTACACCGCGAGAATCGTGATCTTTATTCTAAGCAAAAAAATCGTGATTCTCATTTTGGCCAGAATCGTGCAGCTCTAGTGTGGGCACCCGGCTTTGGTTTCAAAGCTGGGCACACACTGCGCATGCACGAGCCACGCTGTGCGCTGTGAATGGTCGGTGTATCTTCTGGGACCTGTGGCGTGTTCCAGAAGATCGCCAAGAGTGAGGGGGAGAAGGTGAGCTTCCTTCCGGTTCCGCGGCACCAGGACAGGAAGTGCAGCCGGGACCCTGTCAAAACAGGTTCTCCGCTGCTCCCCCCCCCCCCAATTGTGGCATGTCAGGGGGTCATCTTCTCTTAAAGCGGAAGTTCCACTTTTGGGTGGAACTCCGCTTTAATGGCATAATTCCTCTTGGCCAAAAAACTGCCCATGCAGATAAGGGGTGTCTGTAGATAAAAAACAAACTGTGCAGCTTTGGCCAAAACTGAATATTGCCCTTACTATAGGTGTAGGTCCTTTACATACCTCCTGAAGCCTGACTGAAAAACTTCCAGAGTTACGTTGCTAAGACATGCCCAACTGTTATTGCTCATTTTCTCTATCACAGGAGTGAGCTCTCCAATGCGGAGTCAGGATTACTGCAAAGCACATTTGGGGGGGTTTGAATCAGAGAAAGAGCTCACTCCTGTGATGGTGGAGGTGAAGAGTAACAGCTGTGTGTGTCTCAGAAACAAAGTAGCATGGGAATATGCAATCTCTGGGAGTGTCTCAATCAGGCTTCATGAAGTACATACATGGCCTACACCTATACAAAGGACATTATTCTACTTTGGTCAGAGCTGCTCAGTTTGCTTTTACCTACAGGTGCAGGCAGTTTTTTGGTGAAGGTGAACTATGTATTTGAGCTGACTTCTATAGGCCTTAAAAATTGTATTCTGTCTGTGAAGTCCAGGTAGTGAACTATTACAGGGGGAAATGATTTGGCATCAGGTCTGAGCTGCAAAAGTTATCCATCAGATGTCAGTAGATTCAGGGTGATGTGCCTGAATATGCCTAAGAGGTGAGGGGCAAGATGGAGCTGAAGTAAAATCTCACATTCAATTCACTTTCTGAATGCTGCTAGAGAGTGTATTCTAATTCTCTGGTGTCAGGGGTGTGTTGTTCTCCTGCCCCTCATTCCAGCATCCTGTTTTTGGCTGTGATACATTCTCCCTGTCTGTCCACCTGCAAGGTGATTGATGTTTGCCTGCTCTGCTCTTTGAATTGGAACTTGGATTACTGGCCTTTTGCCTATTACTGACTATTGCGGTGGACATTTGGACACGAACTGAACCTTTTTTGGGGACCAGTGACACTAATACAGTGATCAGTGCTAAAAATATGCACTGTCACTGTACTAAAGACACTGGCCGGCAAGGGGTTAACATCAGGGTCGATAAAAGGGTTAACTGTGTGCCTAGCCTGTGTTTTATTACAGTGTGGGAGGTGCTTTTACTAGGGAAAGACATGGATCCATGCTTTGCAGAGACACGGGATTCATACCTTCCCTCCTGTCATAACGGCAATATGCCATGTTTACAAATGCAGACAGCCCTTCTGCCTCTCTGCTGGATCATTGGCGAGTGCCAACGGACAGAGTCCACAGTACCCACCACTGGGCTCCCGCTATGTGTGATCACACACAGCGGGAGCAAGCCGGCGGCGGCGCCTACCCAGAAAAGCTGCATCATATATAGATATGTGATCTGGCGCACAGGTGCCCCCCTGTAGAAGTAAAACTGCCCTGGGGCGGACCTGAAGTAGGTAATGAAACCAAGCAAATGAAGAATCTTAACCTGTCATTAAACTGATCTTAAAAACAAATTTAAAAAAATAAATAACAAACATGTTATATTTACCTGCTCTGTTCAGGGATTTTGCACATACCAGCCCAGATCCACCTCTTCTTGGGTCCCCTGCTGGTGCTCCTGGCCCCTCCCTCCTGTCAAGTGCCCCTAGAGTAAGCAGCTTGCAATGGGGGCACCCAAGTAGGCACGCTCCTGAGTCGCTGCTCTTTGTGTCCATTTAGACACGGAGCTGTGGCTCAGCCCTGCCCCCCTCTCTCCTCATTGGCTCACTGGCTATGATTGACAGCAGTGGGAGCCAATGGCTGTCTCAGCCAATAAGGAGGGAGAGTCTCCGGAGAGCCGATGCTCTCATGCACATTGCTGGATCCAGAGGAAGCTCACGTAAGTATTTGGGAGGGTTGCTGCACAAAGAAGGTTTTTTTTACCTTCATGCATATAATGCATGAAGGTAAAACACCTTCAGCCTTTAGAACCACTTTAACACAAGCAAATTCTGAATAACATGATATATCTGAAAACATTTTTTAGAATTGAACATAATACTGGACCCATAAGGTGGAATCAATAATAAAGCGATGTTTCTCTCAACAGACTTTGGGTGCACCTATTATACCACATCTGCTGTTTGAATATACTGTATACAGTATGTTTGCATGTGTGTGTATCCCCCATTCCCTTTTCCCACTAAACTACTACACCCCTTACTCCAAACACCCAAGCATAAAATCACAGGAGCCGTGCTGAGGCAAGCAAAACGTATGTACATTTTTGTAATATACCACCAATAACAAGATCAATGTGTATGTTTGTAAAAAAGCATTTATTGTTGATTCTAGGATGTAAGTCACATTATACATATAGGTTTTGCTACCTGCATTGTCACCAAATTGTTTAATAAAATTAATTTAAAAAAACTAAAACCGGCTGCATGCTGGACTCTGGATGGCTTCTATCTTTCTCTCAGTCTAAGTGCTGCTGCCCCTTGTCCCTAGGTTAGGTTCTGGAAAATGGTGTCATATTCTTAATTACAGCTTACAGCCCAACCTGCCAGAGCAGACATGGTATGCAGGCCTAACGTAAGGGAAATGGTATGCAGACCTAAGGTAAGCTTTAATCACCCCCCTCCCATCCGGCATATAATAATAAAAAATGGTATGGTGGGAGAACTGCTATTCTGGGTGGATGTCATATGATGTTCTCCTAGGAGGCGCATATCAGGACAGTCCGTGACCCTCACAGAGATACACAGATTGCTGTACTGGGCTGCTGTGCGCAGCCCTGGTACCATGTGATCCCTGTGACCAATCACATGTCAGTTGTCCACAATGGTTTTCATTTATAGCCATTGTGTGTACTATTGTAATTGGTCACAGTGATCACATGGTAGAGGGGCCAATCACAGTGTACCTGTACCATGTGATAGCTATCACAATAGTACACAATAGCACGTGAATGGATGCCATGCATAAAAATGATTGCTTATATATAGCAATCATCACTGTAATAAGCAATCATAGAATAAAAAACAAAAACCTGATCACCTGCTGTCACAGTATGTAAAAAAAATTAGTAAAAAAAGAAAAAAAAAATTGTAAAAAAATGGTTACATTTTGCTTAACATACTGGGGTTGATTTACTAAGGCAAATCCACTGTGGAATAAAAAATATTTAATTTCTTCATTTCTAAAAGGTTGTGACAAAAAAAATGATAACTTCAGAAAACTAAATACCCTGGGATGCCTACTTCTCCGAGTAGTACAGTGTCACTATGGTGAAAAGTGTAAAAAATGTGTAAAAAAATAAAATAAAACAAAGATTAAACAATTGAATAAAAAATTATTTATTTTTTACATACTGTCACGAGCCAGTGTCCCTGATCACTGCCACATCAGTCTTATGATGACGCTGTACTCCACTGGTGGCAGTATATACAAAAAAAAAATGAAAAAAACTAATTTTATTCAATTTCTTCCAAAAACATTGTGACAAAAAAACTTCAAGAAACTCACCATGACTCTTACTAAATACCCTGGGCTGTCTACTTTCCAAAAAGAGGTCATTTGGGGGGTATTTGTGCTGTCCTGGGATTTTAGGGCCTCAAAAATTGAGATGAGGCCGTCCGTACTGATCAATTTTCAAATATATATCCCATAGTTTGTGGGCTCTATAACTTTGACACAGACTAAATAATAGACACGGATTTGGGTTATTTTTACTAAAGAAATGTAGCAGAATCAATTTGGTCTAAATTTATGAAGATTATTTATTTGCAAAATTTTATAACAAACTATGAAAAATGTGTTGGTTTTTTTTTCAAAATGTTTTGTATTTCTTCTTTTATATAGCAAAACATTTTTAAAAATCCAGCGGTGATTAAATACCACCAAAAGAAAGCTCTATCTATCTCAAAAAAAGATAAACATTTATATGTGTACAGTGTTGCATGACTGAGTAATTGGCATTCAAAGTGTGACAGCACTGGAAACTAAAAACTGACCTGGGCAGGAAGGGGGTGAACGTTTGGAGACCCCTGTTCTTCAGTATTATACAGTTTTTATTACAGTATCAAAAACATAATATCTACATTTACAGTATAATACATCAGAGCTCTCCGCTCGGACAACTTTCCTTCTAATGATAACTTGAGACTAATAAAGATTTGTTCCTCTTATTCACATATCCCTGCTTACAGTATGAACCCATTGGGGTAAGCAGGGTAATTACTAACGCTCTTCTTTTCCTCAATGAATAAGAGTACCAAATTCCAAACTCCAACTAATTGAACACAATAGCATATGTTAAAATGAGGCATGAGTGATTCAGTTATGTAACAAATCTGATTGGCATAATTGAAGTTGATGTACATGTAAGATTCAATGTATTGATGAGCAATGGCAATATCCTTTTACCTTTGTTGGGTTTTCCCTTTTCCCCTCCTTTACCTTTTACCTTGTATTGTCCCTACCCTTCGGTTTACCTTCATGCTGGATGAAATTTCTCTTTCTAGCGATTTTCTGTACTATTTGAAAAATCAATAAAAATCTTTAATTAAAAAAAAAAAAAACATAATATAAAAACAAAGCTACAAAAAACATTACAGATATAGCATTTTGGTGAGATGAAGCTGTCTATGTCGCTCCATGTACCTCCTAGTCAGAAATGCCTTCCCACACTCCGGGCAAGCATAGGGCTTCTCCCCAGTGTGAATCATTTGGTGCTCAAACAGACTCGATCTGCGAGTAAAACACTTTTCACATTCTGAACATTTGAAAGCCTTCTTGCCAGTATGGCTCTCCTGATGTAGCGTGAAGTTTGAGAGAAATGCAAAAGCTTTGCCGCACTCTTTGCATTTAAAGGGGGCCTCCCCTGTATGGACTAGAATGTGATTACGTAGGTGGGACTTCTGAAGGAACTGCTTACCACATTCTCCACAAGAAAAAGGCTTCTCACCGGTATGGACACGTTGATGTGCAACAAGATGGGAGTTGTAGGTAAAAACCTTTCCACACTCTAGACATGATAAGGTTTGTCCTGTGTGGAGCCTCTGATGGGCACGAAGGTGGGATTGGTATCTGAACGTCTTCTCACACTCGGAGCAGGCAAATGGTTTTTCCCCAGTATGAATTCTGTAATGACTTTGAAGATTGCTGCTACTGGAGAAACTCTTACCACACTCAGAACAAGTGAATGGCTGTTCCCCAGTATGAACTCTCATATGAAGCTGGAGGTTATAGGAGCAATGAAAAGTTTTCTTGCACTCAGGGCACTGCAGAATATCCTGGCCTGTGTGCACCTTCATGTGAATACTGAGAGTTCCTTTGGTCGCAAAATATTTCCCACACTCTGAACAATGACATTTTCCCTTCATGGTATTCCTCACACCATCTACTTTCTTCATTTCTTTTGACCCTCCAGCATGGCAATTTCCACACACAGGCTTGCCACATTGGGCTTTCGAATCTTCTAACCCACGCATGTTACGAAATTGCTTTCCGCACATGGAACAAGTTAAGTGTTGCATTATGTGGTGTCTGCGATGGCGTAAGAAGTCGACGAGTCTGGGAAATGACTTTGAGCAAATGGAGCATTTAAACACTTTTGATGTGATTTGTGTCACAGAATGGTCGTCATTCAACAGATTTTCATTGCAGATTTTAACATCTGTTTGTGATAACTGCAAGGCTTCATCACATACCTCTTCTCTGCCATTGCTTGTTGGTTCTGGTTTGATGAATGCCATGGATAGGTTTGTGGATTCTAGATAAGGTCTTTCTGCTTTTATGTCACCTGCAGGCACTGCTCCAACTGGCATACAATCAGCTTGAGATGGATTGGCATTGTCATCCTCTGGTGAAGAGGCTGAAGTAGAACATTCATCAAAGCAGCCTTCAAAATGGGATGCACCAGCTGTAAAGACAACATAATGATGTGGAAACAGCGGAATACTAAAGGGTATCTCTACTGACAAATGAACACAGTCATATAACTATGCAGAATTACATTTTATCTGTAAATGCTTATGTTTTTCTATACAATCTGTCCCTCTCTGTTAGGCTAGGTACACACTGATGAGGAGCAATTTCAATGAGTTTTGTAGTGCGATTTTAAGGGTCACAGCCAGTGTGACTTCATGAAAATTCAGATACAATTCCAATGCAGTTTGGATTTATGGCATGGTCTCTCTCTCTGGAAAGTACCAAAAAACAGCACAGAGTCCTACAAAATGCACTGAAATCACATTGTACTTGAACACCTATGCGTTTTGCGTGCAGTTTCCATTCAACTTTATGGAGCTCAAAATTGCACCAAACACACACAGGAACCTTTTTAGCACTTTCCTAATCGCGCTATAGTCAAAAGACGGCTACCGCGCAACCAGTTCTGGGAGGGAGCCCATGGACGTCCTCCCAGAACCTCCCCTCCTGAGGTGCACATTGGGCACGCTCTGTGACCGCTGTGTCCTTCGGAACAGACTTGCCAGTTATCGGCATTTCTTTCAATCATCAGTGCTACCCATTAGTGACGCCTATCAGTGCCGCCTATTAGTGCAGTCTCATCAGTGACCATCAGTGCAGCCTCATCAGCGCACATCAATGAAGGAGAAAAATTACTTATTTCCAAAATTATGTAACAGAAACTAAGAAAAATGTTTTGTTTTTCTGTCTTTATTTGTTTAGCAAAAAATTAAACCCAGTGGTGATTCAATACCACTAAAAGAAAGATCTATGTCTCAAAAAGGTGATTAAAAATTTTGCTTGGGTACAGTGTTGCATGACCGCGCAATTGTCATTCAAAGTGTGACAGCGCTAAAAGCTGAACATTGGCCTGGGCAGGAAGGAGGTGAAGATGCCAGTATTGAAGTGCTTAAAATCACATTGCGTTCTGACTGCATATATGTGAACCCCCCCTATAGAAACACGTTATTTCACTTGTCATGCAAATCCAGGCGTTCTGGAATGCATCAAAATTTGTATCAGTGTGAACCAGGGTTTAGTCTTCCTGTCCACAGTGGCCTCATCCAATTCAACTGAACTGGGTGAGGCCAGTGTGGACAGGAAGACTAAGCCCTGGTTCACACTCATGCGATTTTGCCTAATACCCAGTAGGTAGCTGTGGCAATGCAGCAAAGACATTGGATGGAAACAGCTTCAAAAGCAGAACCTCGAGGCCACTGAAGATCAAAAGTAAAAAAATCGAAGAATAACCTCCTGTGCTTGGAGTAAATACATGATCTCTCCACTTGACTGGCTTGCAGGTAAAACGCGAAAACGTCTTGCTGCCCTCTCAAGACTGTGGGTATCATACTGACCTACTGCACTCAATTTTATTTAAAAAATAATAAAAGCAATATACTCACAAATGTATGACCCGCAATGCTGAACTTGGCAAACACTCATAGCATCCAAAATGGCTTATGCGTTTCGAGGGTCAAGCCCTCTTCCTCAGAGCCAAAACGGCTTGACCCTCGAAACACGTAAGCCATTTTGGACTTGCCAAGCCATCAGTTGAGCATTGCGGACCAGGAGGTGGTCTCATCTGCATCTTTTGATACGTTTGTGTATGTCATGTGTTTGTGAGTATATTGCTTTTATTATTTTTTGGATAAAATTGAGTTACTGTGATGCTCTAGGTCAGTGCGCCCTCTCTTTGTTGTTGTTTTCCAAGTAAAAAATCGACCTTACCTTAAAATGACTGCAATTATATTGTATATCTATGAAGAATCAATTACTGTTCATCGGGTAATTTAACCTTAACACAATATTGTACGCAAATTAAATATTTATCATTTTTTTCACATAAACGGAACTTTCTTTTGGTTGTATTTGATCACCTCTGGGTTTTTTTTATTTTTTGCGATATAAACAAAATAAGACTTTAAATTTTGAAAAACAAAACAATATTTTCTACTTTATAAAACATCCAATAAAATCAAATTTCTTCATAAGTTTAGGCCAAAATGTATTCTGCTACATGTCTCTGGTAAAAAAGAAAAATCCCAAAAATGATATATTAACCACTTCCCGCCTGTAATTGTACTCTCTACTATCGCCAGTGCAGTACAGCATCATCACAAGACTGGTGTGGCGGTGATCAGGGACACTGACTAGTGATAGTATGTTAACCCCTTGGAGTCAGAGCCTGCTGGCTCCTTAAGACGTTTAGGATGCTGGGAGGTGGGGCGGGGTTTAAGGTCATGTGACCGCCATAATTGGCTGTTACAGAAGTCACATGATTGAAAAAGCTCACGATTGCAAGCAGCAATCAAGAGCTTTCTGTTAGCCACTGGTAACTGTGCCAGAAGCTCTCGGCACAGCGCTATTCACACTAATGCGCGAAAATATGCGGCCGCTCGGCGCCAATGCCCGCCCGCCGAGTGGCCGCATATTTGCATGCAGCGGCGCCAAGGTGTTAAAAATAAATAATGATCATATTTTATTGCATTTTTTAAACTTTTTTTAAAACATTTTTATTGATTCTTTACTATTTTTTTTGTTGCATACTTTCATCAGAGTAGTTTAGTGTCACCTTAGTAACACTGTACTACTCTGAGAAGTAAACATCCCCGAATATTTAGTAAGATGCATCTTGGGTTTTTATTTTTTTACATGGTGTTTGCTGCTATAATGATGATCACTGTAACAGCAATGTTTTCAATTGTCATGAATGGATTACATTCAAGACATCTGTGATTACTAGTGATCTGTGATTGGCTACAGCTAATTACATGGTACAGGGTGCTGTGATTGGTCCAGGTACCACGTGATAGCTGTGGGCCAATCACAGCATAGGAAACACAACTGTTATGAATGAATTAATTCATAACAGCTTTGTTGACATTGGATCATGTGATCACACAGCAATCACTTGATCACCGGGCCACAGGTACTGTGATCCACAATCCCCTGTGTCCAGCAGTGGGCCCCTAACAAAGAGCAGGCTGGATGGCATACATGTACGTTATCCAGTCTGCCTGTGCTGCCCGCCTACAGTAAAAGCACTGTGGTTGTTCAGCAAGTGGATAAGCATGTGTGCCAAAAAACCCCACAAAAACGGCTCTGGCAGTGAAAGAGTAAGAAAAATTACCCTCCTTTGACTAACTCGTCGTTCCTCTCCCACGCTGCAGACATCTATGGGGCTTTCTCCTGAGGAAGGAAAGGTTCAGGAGATTGCCGCATGGAAAGTCGGTGTGCAGGCAACTGGAATAAGAACCCAGTAAATAAAGGTAAATATTTCAGGGGGCTGAGGCTCCAAGAACTAGGAAAGTATATAGCTGTGGATGGTGGGTTTAATGGAGGCTGGGGTTTGGGAACAAACAGGTAAGTAATATTAGGCATCCTTGATCACATTTATATGGTGTATAAACTTTCAAACAAAGATGAGTAAAAAATGCAAGAAAGTGAATTTAGATTTTCACTTACCCCAAGGCATAAATGATTGTCGGTCTAATATGAAATCCTTGTAAAGATCCTTGTGTTCTTCTATATAATCCCACTCCTTCATGGAAAAATAGATAGAGGCATCCTGATACCTTATAGGAACCTGACACATACAATGATACAGTCATGATCCAGACACATTATTTCTGTTAATATATAATGTTCCATCATTCCCAGCACCGCTAACCTCTCCTGTGAGCAGCTCAATGATCATTTTAGCGACTTCCAGAATCTTCCTGTGGCTGTTTCTCTCAGGTGTCATGGAGGGAGATGGAGGCTTCATAATGGGACTTTGGGCCTTGTTAAAATCTTCTGGATTTCCTTTATCTGCTACTAATCCGCCATGCATTTTCACAAGTATATAATTCTATAGTGGAAAAGACGATTAATTAATGGCCAATGGACTTTGTTCCAACACTGGTCAAATGTCAACATGTGTCTATTTGGGAGATTTTTAGGCTGTCACATTAAAACTGAATTCCTCTCAATGTCACAAATACACTGGAATTGTGTGAGGGAGTTCTGTATGAGGTTGATTTACTAAAACTGCAGAGTGCAAAATCTGGTGCAGCTCTGCATAGAAACCAATCAGCTGCAAATTTCAGCTTGTTCCATTAAGCTCTGACTATAAAACCTGGAATCGGATTCTACCAGATTTTGCACTCACCAGTAAATCAACCCATATGAGTCCGTAAATGCTCTTCCTGTTTGTGTCTGTCAGATCAAAAGGAGAGAAGTTCATCTCTTAAGAGCAATGAAACACTTTATTTAATGCGGAGCTATACTCACCTAACAGCCAGCCAGGTGCTGTCCCCACTCTCGACTGCCATCCACAACTCCAGCATGCATGGGAGTTCTGTCAGATTTGGCATTGCTGAATTTGTGCAGTAAGCTGTGCCTGCGCAGCTTACTATAAAGGGGCGGACAGGCAGGTAATTAGCTTTAATGCAGAAGAGACAAAGCATGTCTCTTCTGCATTAAAAACCCTGCCTGTCTGCCCATTTTCATTGTGGAGCCTAAGGTTAAACTTTAACGTGGAACTAAACCCATCGGTTTAACGGTTACATTCAAGGCACACTGTGAATGGTGTGGCAGACTCACCCGGGACAGAGGCTTTTGGGGGGTGCTGAATGCTAGCCTTTTGCCTACTGACTATGGGCCCTGGCATTTGAGGGAGCTATAAGCATTTAGGAAGATGTCCTGTTATGTAAAGCAAAAGGACATTATTAAGGAGGCCATGATGGTCTCTGCCAGCATGGGACTCAGTGGACAGATGTATGTGAAAAGAAAACTGGTTAATGAGATCTGGAAAGCCCTGGGTCTCCTGTTGTCTACTAGTCTGAAGGGTCTTTCAACCATTGTTAATTGTGCTACTTAACACACCTATTGTCAGCTAGCAAACTATTGGGGGATGTGTTTATACAATGTGCACTTTTTGAGCACAGAGCCAGCAAATCAGACCTGGAATGAGACCTCTGAGTCATCCAGGTGGCAAATTAACGTAATGTTTATAGTATATGTTGGTTGTTGTAATTATATTCCCGTGCACAGGCTGTATTGTTAAGGTAATATTAACAGGAGGGGGGTGTCCTCCTGTGGGGTATATATTCTGTGTAAGTTTGTTCAATAAAACAGTTCCAGATCTCATAAAAGCTATTGTCGGCTAGTCTTGTGTGGTCAGCTATAATATCTGGTATCTTTGTCCAGACTGGAGAAAGCATTATACTGATGGAAGCACCAAAGCTGGATGCTGGAAAGGTTCTGTCACAAATGGTAACTGTCACAGTGTCTTTACACTGTAAAAGAAACTGTCAAGCCATCAAATTGCTGGTGTCATAACTGATCACATGTGCAGAACCATGTCAAATGCAGATCAAACAGAGACAAAATGGCAGCTTCCTTGTCTGTAAAGGATAGGAGGATTTAGCTCTGCTTTAAGGAAAAATCAAACATATGAAGCAATTATTTTCACATGTGCTTAGTAAGAATGAGTGTCACGGTACACAGCCAAAGTGCAGGGAGGGATGTCCTGTTGCACATGGACTAGATGGATGAATAATCTTGCTCTTCCACCACAGGATTCTGGACATGAATGGTTAGACCAACATTCCCACACACCTATCAGACTTCCCTTACTGTAGCCCAGCTCAGTCAGCAGACGGAGCTTTGGCCGGGGATGGTACTGCCAATCCCTCTTAGGAAACATGGAGCATCAGTGTGGTTGTCATGCCGACACATTTCTGGGGTGGATCCCCCTTACTCAAGCCTATAAGTCACGGCACACAGACTCCTTCTAATATAAATGTCACAATTTCCTTCCATTGGTCTCTGGAAGATACTGGTGCTGCAGCATTGAGCTTAGATCAATACTTCACATATGGTGGGAGTGTCAACTTATAAAGCCATTTTGGACTGCGGTCCATGCTTTAATCTCAAAGATCCTAGCCCTACAACAACCGTACAACCCCAAAAGGCTACAGTATTTCACAACAGTGAGTACACCCATCACATTTATGTAAATATTTTATTATGTCTTTTCATGTGATAACACTGAAGAAATGACAGTTTGCTACAATGTAAAGTAGTGAGTGTACAGCTTGTATAACAGTGTAAGCAGTGTAAATTTGCCGTCCCCTCAAAATAACTCAACTCATAGCCATTAACGATTAAACTGCTGGCAACAAATGTGAGTACACCCCTAAGTGAAAATGTCAAAATTGGGCCCAAAGTGTCAATATTTTTGTGTGGCCACCATTATTTTCCAGCACTGCCTTAACCCTCTTGGGCATGGAGTTCACCAGAGTGGGTTGCCACTGGAGTCCTCTTCCACTCCTCCATGACATCACAGAGCTGGTGGATGTTAGAGACCCTGCACTCCTCCACCTTCCGTTTGAGGATGCCCCAAAGATGCTCAATAGGGTTTAGGTCTGGATACATGCTTGGCCAGTCCATCACCTTTACCCTCAGCTTCTTTAGCAAGGCAATGATCATCTTGGAGGTGTGTTTGGGGTCGTTATCATGTTGGAATACTGCCCTGCGGCCCAGTCTCTGAAGGCTGGGGATCATGCTCTGTTTCAGTATGTCACAGTACATGTTGGCATTCATGGTTCCCTCAATGAACTGTAGCTCCCCAGTGCCAGCAGCACTCATGTAGCCCCATACCATGACACTCCCACCACCATGCTTGACTGTAGGCAAGACACGCTTGTCTTTGTACTCCTCACCTGGTTGCCACCACACACGCTTGACACCATCTGAATCAAATACGTTTATTATGGTCTCATCAGACCACAGGACATGGTTCCAGTAATCCATATCCTTAGTCTGCTTGTCTTCAGCAAACTGTTTGCAGGCTTTCCTGTGCATCATCTTTAGAAGAGGCTTCCTTCTGGGACAACAGCCATGCAAAGTCAGACCAATTTAATGCAGTGTCCGGCATATGGTCTGAGCGCTGACAGGCTGACCCCCCACCCCTTCAACCTCTGCATGCTGATAGCACTCATACGTCTATTTCCCAAAGACAACCTCTGGATATGACGCTGAGCACGTGTACTCAACTTCTATGGTCGACCATGGCGTGGCCTGTTCCGAGTGGAACCTGTCCTGTTAAACCCCTGCATGGTCTTGGCCACCATGCTGCAGCTCAGTTTCAGTGTCTTGGATATCTTCTTATAACCTAGGCCCTCTTTATGTAGAGCAACAATTCTTTTTTTCAGATCCTCAGAGAGTTCTTTGCCATGAGGTGCCATGTTGAACGTCCATTGACCAGTATGAGAGAATGAGAGTGATAACACCAAATTTAACACACCTGCTCCCCATTCACACATGAGACCTTGTAACACTAATGAGTCACATGACACCGGGGAGGGAAAATGGCTAATTGGGCCCAATTTGGACATTTTCACTTAGGGGTATACTCACTTTTGTTGCCAGCAGTTTAGACATTAATGGCTATGTATTGAGTTATATTGAAGGGACAGCAAATTTACACTGTTATAAAAGCTGTACAATCATTACTTTACTTTGTTGCAAAGTGTAATTTCTTCAGTGTTGTCACATGAAAAGACATAATAAAATATTTACAAAAATGTGAGGGGTCTACTCACTTTTGTGAGATACTGTACCTTCTCCTTCTTCCCGATTACTGGATCTAAATATTAAAAAATCCTGTAAGTTTATTGTTTAAATGCTGCCAAATCCCTGATCCCTACCAACTGGAAATCTCAAATCCCCCTTATCCTCAAAGCCTGGGTATGAAAAGTAAATCTTATAGCCCAACTCAAAGAAACCAAGTTATCTCCATTTATACCCTTACAAACACATAGACTGTGTGGCATAATTTCAAAGCCAAAAACAGCCATCTAATCACTTAATTCTAGAACTTGATCACATAATGTGCTGGGGTGTTTTTTCCCTGTGTGGTCACCTTGACCTCTATACCTTTTGCACCTCACATCTGTCTCCTGCCCTCTTCCTTCCCATTACCCAGAATGTAGTTGTTCCTATGGATTCTCTATCCCTACCGAGTGTTATCTCTCCTCCCTAAGCGTATGTTTCTTTCTTTGTACCGTTCAAATTTCAACCCTCTTCTCTAAACTTTTCTGCCGTTTTTACCCCCAAATATATTTATTCTGACTCCTAACTGTTGTAATGGCGACTTATCCCTTGTTGAGACCTCTATGCCTGGCCTGTATAAGCAGATATGATCACCGCAGACAGTTCTTATCAGATAGTGACTCACCAATTACCGATTTCTTCCACGAGCGTTTATTCATTGGAATAGCAGGTACAGCATACAACAAATGTGACAGATGGTCGAAAGATGGTAACTGCAGGTCAAAACATAGTAATGTGTCCTAGGATGCGAGTAGATTGAGTGAGGCCTTCTAGCATGTAGCCATATTCTTTACCTCATGAGAGAGAGGACACAGGAAGAGGAACTAGAATAGCAGAGTGCACCCGGAACAGGAAGTTACAGAGTAGAGTGAACTAGGAAGAGGAAATAGCTCACAGAGGATGGGAGGTACACACTTAGAAATACAATAGAAGGGTGTAATATCCAAAAGAACCACAAGATGGCATTATAATAACCAACTATAAAAACATTACTATAGCTGCATATTTATGTTACATGCAAATCATGTAACAGAACAATATTACTATACAGATACATGATTCCAAGAGAATTTCAAGCATGTTTTCTCATAGTGCAGAATGGATCAATCAAGATTAATTGCAATTTTACCTGTTGTCATCCACCTGGGAGCTGGTAGGATTTTATCTACCTCATCTATTGTGAACAATATATTCCTGGGAAATGTTACCATATTCCAAACTATTTGCATTCTAAACTGTTATTATTCTCCCTTTTCTTTGTTATGTATAATAATTTAAAAAAGGATGAATAAAGAATGTATTCAAAAAATGATATGGGCTAAGTTCAGGTTTAAAGATTAGCTTGATAGACGTTGGGCCTACCTCCACAACAAGCATATTAATAATCTCTGAAATGAGATCTAAAATCTTCTCAGTTTTCTGATTCTTTCCTGAGACATTTGTCATCCTTTGTGATTTATGCATTTGTTCTGAAGCAGGTCGCTGGTCTTTGTGGATGGCATTGTCATAATCTATAACCACAAAATAGTAAAAAAATGTAGATAGACAGTTTGAAAAATATGTGCAACAAATGGGGTTATTTAATAATGCCACGTGCATTGGTCGCAACAGAAAATCTGAACATTTTCTTTCCCTGATAGGATAAATAGGTAAAAGTAAAATCCAATAGCTTTAAGTGATTGTAAAGGTAACGTAAAAAAAAAATGAAACAGGTCTATACTTATCTGGTCTGTGTAATGGAATTTCACAGAGCGGCTGCGAACATACTCTTCTTGGGTCCCCCACCGGCGCTCCTAGCCCCCTTCTCTGTCCAGTGTCATGGGAAGCGGCATACCATGGGGGAACTTCTGCGTGCTCGCTCCCGAGCTCTGCTGCTGTGTCTATTGACACAGACAGCGGGACTCGGTCTCGCCCCCACTTCCTCGTCATTGGCTTTGATTGACGGCACTGGAAAGCCAGTGAGACCCCAGAAGCGAGGGGAGCAAAGAGCTGCAGATTCGCACAGCACTGAATACAATGAGGGCTCAAGTAAGTATTAGGCGGTGTAAGGGGGGGATGCTGATGCCTAAACATTTTTACCTTAATGCAAGAAATGCATTAAGGTAAAAAGTCTTTAGAACCACTTTAAGGGCCTTCCTACCTGCACCTTGTGTTGTTCACCTGCATAAGATGTGCATTGCTCATTTAAGCTCATGTGGGGAGATTTACTAAAATGTGAGAGTACAAAATCTGGTGCAGCTGTGCACAGAACCAGAACCAGCTTCAGCTTGTTCAATTAAGCATTGACAATAAAATCTGGAAGCTGATTGATTATCATGCACAGCTGCACCAGATTTTGTACGCTCCAACTTTAGTAAATTAACCCCATGGTGTCATGTGTTGGCCCGTATGTGTATGCACAGTCTAAAGTAGAGTAAATCTTCACATGAATGTGTCAGAAGTTTGTGTTCAAACATGAGGAATGCCACATAGCACTGCATGGGTTAATGCATGGCCTCTGTCTGTAGTCTGAGAACTGACATTTCCTGTAAAGAAACAACATGTCCCACAACCCCTGCATCTTTCAGTCTAGTGCTCTGCAAGTGAGAGTTAAACAGTAATTAGATCTGATGCAGACACAAATAAGCTGAGCAATTAACAGAGAGCGCACCATGCAGTTTTAAATCATTAGCACTCCCACATTTGTGATGCAACACAGAAGAAATAGCGAGTCATGCAATGAATGCTATATGACCTGAAACAAGAGGTTGCCTGTCTTTTTAGTGCATAGGGACAGTTCAGCTGCAGCAATACATGAGCATAAGGGGATCGATCAGCCATGACACTACAAACCGCAGCTGCAACATGTAAGTCCATCCTTACAAGGTAAGACAAATAACAAAACAGAGAATATGACTACACGAATACCTAGTTAAAGCGGTTGTATACACCCCAATCTAATTTTTACCTACAGGCAAGCCTATAATAAGGTTTACCTGTAGGTAAAATTAATATCTCCTAAAGCCGTACAGCTTTAGGAGATATTCGCCCTGCATGCAGCCGCTGACGTCCACGGTACATGCGCTCTGATGATCCGGCGGAGGCTGCCAGAAAATCAGAGCTCGCTGCTGGGACGAAGAACTCCCGCGCACACACGTGGAAGTGATGTCTCGCGGCCCCGGCCACTCACGGCGCCGGAGCCGCTTACCTGGAAGAAGATAAACATCATGTCAGCTGACAGAGTCGGGCATCAAGGACCTCGTTCTAAGGTAGGTATTTCATAATGTGTTAGTATGCAATGCATTCTAGCACATTATGCTATTGTCTTGCAGGGTTTTTTTGCGGGTTTACTACCGCTTTAAAACAAAAATATAATACAGTACAATGCCTTTAAGGTGGGCCTAGTATCAGATATACAATACTGTGAAAAAGTTTAGGCAGGTGTGAAGAAAAGCTGTAAAGTAAGAATGCTTTCAAAAATAAATATTTTTATTTTTATCAATTTCCAAAATGCAAAGTGAGTGAACAGAATAAAAATCTAAATTAAATCAATATTTGGTGTGACTACCATTTGGCTTCAAACCAGCATCAATTCTTACATTTGCACACTTTGTATACTTGCATAAAGTCAGGGATTTTGTAGGATTAGAGTCCGGTGAATGGTCAACCAGTTATACCAAGCATATAAATTCCATATGTAGGCTGAAATACAGTCATTAACTGAAACAGAAAGCTGTGTAGGAGGCTTAAAACTGGGTAAGAAACAGCCAAACTCTGCTACTAAGGTGAGGTTGTGGAAGATGGTTTCATGCCACAGGTCATACGCCATGGCAAGACTGAGCACAGCAACAAGACACAAGGTAGTTATACTGCTTCAGCAAGGTGTCTCTCAGGCAAAGATTTCAAAGCAGACTAGGGTTTCAGGATGCGTTGTTCAAGTTCTTTTGAAGAAGCACAAAGAAACGGGCAATGTTGAGGACCATAGACACAGTGGTTGGCTAAAGAAACACTTCCCTTCGATATCAGGAGATGTCCAGCAGTGCCATCAGCACAGAACTGGTGGAAACCAGTGGGACCCAGGTACACCAATTATTATTATTATTATGCACGATTTATTTATGCAGCGCTTTACAATGTAGAGGGGGGGCATCACAATTACAATACAGTTCAATACAGAAGGGACAGGAGGGCCCTGCTCATAGAGCTTACATCTACTGTCTGGAGAAGTCTGGCCAGAAGTGGTCTTCATGGAAGAATTGCAGCCAAAAAGCCATACCTGTGACGTGGAAACAAGGCGAAGAGACTCAACCATGCATGAAAACATAGGAACTGGGGTTCAGAAAAATGGCAGCAGGTGCTTTGGACTGATGAATCAAAATGCAATAATGAGTGTCCGAGGGCAAGAGTGATACATGCTGGAGGTTCCTTGCAAGTTTGGGGCTGCATTTCTGCAAACAGAGTTGGCGATTTGGTCAGGATCAATGGTGTCCTCAAGGCTGAGAAATACAGGCAGATATTTATCCATCTTGCTATACCATTATGGAGGCATGTGATTTGCCCCAAATTTATTCTGCATGAGGACAATGACGCCAAACACACAGCCAATGTCATCAGGAACTGTCTTCAGTGTAAAGAAGGACAAAAAGCCCTGCAACTGGTTTGTCCCACACAGAGCCCTGATCTCAACATCACGGAGTCTGTCTAGGATAACATGAAGAGATAGGAGGATTTGAGGCAGCCTACATCCACAGAACATATTTGGTTAGTTCTCCGAGCTGTTTGGAACAACCTACCTGCCAAGCTCCTACAAAAACTGTGTGCAAGTGAACCTAGAAGAATTTAGGCTGTTTTGATGGCAAATATTGATTTGATTTGGATTTCTCTTCTGTTCATTTACTTTCCATCTTGTTCATTGATAAAAAATAAACTAACACTTCTTTTTCTGAAAACTTTCTTAATTTACAGCATTTTTTACGACCTGCCTAAAACTTTTGTCCAATACTGTATGTCATTAGCCAATACATTAATGAGTTCCTATGGCAGAAGAGGCAGGATGTTTGGGCTGGCAAACTGGCCAAATTGTTCGGCCAGTTCGCGACTGCCGAACATGCAAAGTTCAGGTCAAACCCTGCATTGCACCAAATCGGAACCTCGTCCCTTGTGTCCAAACTGATCATTTCACTGCTGCTGCCCAGAACCTCATGGCTTGCCAAAAAGTTACAATATACAAGGTTTGCATGTGTTCAACAAAATGCTTGTTTCCAAATTACAGAGGCCTGAAGGTATAATTCTCCTAAAATGCTACTTTCAGCCTAGGTACACTTACTTGAATTGAGCTAAAGGAATTATTTTTATGAATAAAGGTTTTTTTTTTTCCTTTTTTTTTTAGGGCCAATTCACACCATAGAAACGCAGTCCAGATGCCTTCCAGGTGCTTTTCTGCAGGCACATTTTTGATGCAGTCCAGTGCTTTTTTCCCCCCTCTCTTTTCTTAACCTTAAGGGCCAGTTCCGATGCATTTTTATGCTTTCTGGTGCATTTCTGGTACGTACGGGTGCGTTTCTGGTACGTTCCGGTGTGTTTTTACGCTTTCCGGTGCGTTTCTGGTACGTTCCGGTGCATATCTGATACGTTCCAGTGTGTTCCACTACAGTTCAGCGCAGAAAAAATGCAGCATGTTCTACTTTTTTTTCTGGAACTGTAACGCACTGAAACTGACCGCACTGGCGTGAAC
>BLSH010235303.1:44171-57894 GCA_018402905.1 Glandirana rugosa | reverse complement strand
TACCCCGGACAGCTACAGGAGCAGAGAAAAAATTGCATTCGCGGACGTCGGGCCCTCTCACTCCCCTTGGGGGGAGGGAGGCAGGGCGCTCACTTACCAGTCCGACGCCACGGTAGCCACCCGGATGCAGACTTTCCACCCTTGGCGGGGGGGGGGGTCGCTGCCGGCCCAGGGTCACCCTGCCGAACGAATCGGAAAGGGGACCAATATGGGGGATCACGCCCCGGGCCACCCGCACGGAACGGGTAAGATGCGGCGGGTCCCTGTGTTGGGGCCGGCTTCGCATCATGTTGGCCAGGTTGGGGAAAGTACAGAGCACGAAGACTCTCGATGCCCCGACCGGCTTCTTGATAGCAGATCATCTTGATTGCAGAAAAAAAGAAAAAAGAAAATAAAAAAGAAAATGGTCACAATAGGACCGCAGTTCCCATAGGGAAGCCAGGTCAACTCCTTGCACACTAGGCATTGAAACTGGAGAGCTCCTCTGTGAGAGGGGGTTTTAATGTAGGAAAAGAGGACGGCCCCCAGGGGAGGGGCCAGCTGATTTCTTTTTCCTGCCTAGTTAACTCCTGGTAAGACGAACATAAAACCCACAAAGTCATGAAAGCTGCGTCTGTCAGTGAACGTAGGAGAAATGTAATTTACTGGCCCCTTCCTTTCCCGAATGAACACAGTGAGCGATTGGTACCAATCACTTCTGTGTCCATCCTTCAGCCTGTGTTTATTATGCTTCAGTTTGTGAATGAGCAGGAGGCCTCGGGGAATTTCCTATTCATTAATCTGTTCTGATGAGGCTGCAAAGAAAGAGACTGAGGACAAAGATTTTATCAGCAGTGTTGCCACCTGCCCATAGGAGCCCAACACTGCCAGTAAAAATGGCTGCGACAGGCTCGAGTGAGAACTGCACATGCGCAGTTCCGGAAATCCCTGAGACAATCCGATTCTGAGTGCGCGCCACCTGGCCCGCCCACTGAGGATGTCAAGCCGCAAGCTGAATGCCAGCAGCCGAGCAAGCTGAAGGAGGAGCCTCGGAGTGGACAGTGCAGTGGAGCCGACTGGCAGTGGCACCAGCAGCACATCAAGAGATGGACAGCGAGGACCCAGCCAGGCAGGCAGACACCCTGAACGGACACACAAGGCCCTGACCAGTCCCACTGGTCAGCACTGAGCACACCCTACCCTGGCTGCAGCCCCTTGGTGAGTGAGCATGCATACATACAAGCCCCAACTTGAACATAGAGTCCCATTACTGGACCCCTGGCCTGCAACATCGATCCATTGCTTGACTTATCTATGCGACGGCTACAGACAGGCACAGGCAGCAGTTTGCAGACAAGAATGACAGTGATGAGATTGCACAAAATCATTGTATACAATCTCTGTCTTGCCACCTCCTGTATCCTGTCCAGCGTCTGCAGCTTCTGTCCACCTTCTGTATCCTGTCTGCAGCCTCTGTCCACCTCCTGTATCCTGTCCAGCATCCGCAGCCTCTATCCACCTCCAGTAACCTGTCCTCAGCCTCTGTCCACCTCCTGTATCCTGTCCGCATCCTCTGGCCCCCACTTGTACCCTGTCCGCATCCTCTGGCCACCACCTGTACCCTGTCCGCATCCTCTGGCCACCACCTAAAACCCTGTCCGCATCCTCTGGCCACCACCTAAAACCCTGTCTGCATCCTCTGGCCACCACCTAAAACCCTGTCTGCATCCTCTGGCCACCACCTGTACCCTGTCCGCATCCTCTGGCCACCACCTGTACCCTGTCCGCATCCTTTGACCACCTCCTGTACCATGTTCGCATCCTCTGACCACCACCTGTACCCTGTCTGCATCCTTTGACCACCTCCTGTACCATGTCCGCATCCTCTGACCATCTCCTGTACCATGTCCGCAGCCTCTGACCACCTCCTGTATCCTGTCTGCAGCCTCTATCTCTTATATCATGTCTGCAACCTCTGACCAAGTCTGGTCTTTTATTATGTCTGCAGTCTGTGAGGGGGAGTTTGGAGAGGAAGCAAGAGTGAGAGCGCCGCCGGGATGGGAATTACAGGAGGAGTCAGATGTGTGTGGACTGGGGAGAGAAAACCATAGAATAACACCAAAGCCACAAACCTGGAGCCATCTGACTGAGCCCTGTACAGTGCACTTGAGAGTAGGTCAGTGACAGTGTCCCCAGGCCAGTCTGAGGTCACCGATGTAAGGGGGAGTGAACACAATGATGTAAGGGGGCACTGATATAAGGGTTCCCCGTTATATCAGTACCCCCCCTTACCTTAGTGTATTCACTCTGCGTAAGGTGGTCTCTGGTCACCAGAGCTCCCCCCCATCAGAGTTCCCGGCATTCCCCTTTACATCAGAGTCTGCAGGATCCCCCTTACAGTGCAAGGGGGAACTCTGCGGCAGACCCTGATGTAAAGGGGAACACTGATGTAAAGGGCAATGCTGCAGACCCCAATGTATGTGGGAACTCTAAAGTTAAGGGTAATGCAGTGGATTCTGGTGTAAGGTAGTCTGTGGTGACCAGAGCCCCCCTTACATCAGAGTTCCCCTTAGATCATGGTCTGCAGCATTTCCCTTTATGTCAGAGTTCCCTTGCACTGTAAGGGGGAATCCTGCACACTGATTTATGGAGGAACTCTGTGCTGGCTGGGTTATATTAATCTGACCTTAATAAAAATGGAGAAATATGTTTTTTGATTTCTGTTTAACTTAAACACATTGCTAATAACACTAGCTACTTGTTTATAGTTTAAATATTGATATTTGCACTGAAAACAAACAGTTTAGGTACTTTTTTGCAGTGTCAGTAAAAAAGAAAAAGGGATTTTATTAAAACTTAACGCAAAATCCTTTTCTCTGAGTTCACTGACAGACGCAGCTCTCCATTGACATGTGGGTTATATGCAGATCCTATTAGGAGTTAACTAGGCAAAGAAGAAAGCAAGCTGGCCCCTCCCAGGGTGCGGTCCTCTCTTCCCATATAATCCCCCTACTCTGCTCAGTACATCAGTTGGTAACAAGCCGTACCGAAAAAAACGCAGAGGAATGGGTGCTGCGTCTGTCAGTGAACTCAGAGAAAAGGATTTTACTGTAAGTTTTAATAAAATCCCTTTTTCTCCTACGTTCACTGACAGACGCAGCTCTCCATTGACATGTGGGGATGTCCCAAAGCTGTGTCATAAAGAGGGGTGGGCAAACGACAACAACTGTACCCAACAGAACCTCTGAAGAGACGCCAGACGCGCCTACACTGCCACCTGTAAAACTTTTCAGCCAAAAGCAGCATCCGAAGATGCTAACACATCAACCTTATAAAACGTAGTAAACGTGTGCACCGAGGCCCAAGTGGCCGCCTTGCACACCTGTGACACAGATGCCTGGTGTCGAAAAGCCCAGGAAGTGCTAACAGCCCTGGTAGAATGAGCCGTGACTGGAAAGGGAGGCACTTTGCCCTGAACAGAATACGCATGAGTCACGGTCTGCCTGATCCAAGGAGAGACAGTAGCCGACGAGGCCGCCAAACCTTTGCGAGAACCATCCGTCAGGACAAAATGCGTCAGACTTCCGAAAAGAGTCTGTCCAAATACACCCGCAAAGCCCATACAACATCCAAGGAATTTAACTCAATCTCAATCTTAGGATGTGAAGGGCGCGGACACAATGAAGGAAGAACAATATCTTCGTTAATATGAAAAGAAGAAACCACCTTCGGTAAAAAAGAAGGTGCAGGACCAAATAAGGAGACCTGCAGGACAACGCAGCCAACTCCGACACCCGCCTAGCGGATGTAATGGCCACCAAGAAAGCCACTTTCTGTGACAACAATTGTAAGGAAATATCCCTGATCTTCTCATATGGTGGCTTTTGAAGTACTGAAAGCACCAAATTCAAATCCCATGGCGCCATAGGTGACCGCACCTGAGGAACCACATGGCGTACCCCTTGTAGAAAAGTACGGATCAAAGAATGCGACGCCAAAGGGTGTTGGAAAAGAATCGACAAGGCCGAGATCTGTCCCTTGAGAGTACTCAAGGCCAATTTTTTATTCAGGCCCTGTTGTAAAAAAGTCAGGACCCTGGATACCACATAGGAGCGAGGGTTCCAACCCTCCGCCTCACACCAAGCAATATTGGCCTTCCAGGTGCGATGATAAATTTTTTGCGAAGTACACTTGCGCGCCTTCAGCATGATAGGGACCACTGAGTCATCGACACCCCTGTCCCTCAGCACCTGGGATTCAATAGCCAGGCCGTCAAAGCCAGCGAGTGTAAAGCAGGGTGCAATATGGGTCCTTGAGACAGCAGATCGTCTCGCAGCGGGAGACGCCAGGGGGCGTCTGCCACCATTCTTACTACATCGGCGTACCAAGGACGCCGAGGCCAGTCTGGAGCCACCAGTATCGGAATTCCCTCCGCTTCCACCCTGCGCAGTAGGCGCAGGAGAAGTTTAATGGGAGGGTAGGCATACAGAAGACGATACCGACCCCAAGGTGCCACGAGTGTGTCTGTGGTCACTGCCAACGGGTCTCTTGTCCTGCACACAAAGGACTTCACTTTGTGGGTGAACCGTGAGCCATGAGGTCCACGTCTGGCGTGCCCCACTTGGGGAAAATCTGGCTGAACACTTCTGGATGGAGGGACCATTCCCCCTGATCCAGCGTCTGACGACTGAGGAAGTCCGCCTGCCAATTCTCTACGCCTGGAATGTAGATGGCGGAGATTGCCGGAACGTGCAGTTCTGCCCAACGCAGAATGAGAGCTGCCTCCGCAGCCACTGCCGCACTTCTCGTTCCGCCCTGATGGTTCACATACGCCACCGCTGTGGCATTGTCCGACTGAACCCGAATTGATAGCCCTTGTAGCCTCGCCGTCCAGCAGGATAGACAGAGTCTGATCGCTCTTAGCTCCAGCACATTGATCGGAAGGCGAGACTCCTGCGTCGACCAACGACCCTGGGTTGAGAGACCCCAGGACGCCCCCCCAGCCCGACAGGCTGGCGTCCATCGTGACTATTGACCATGTCAGGGGAAGAAACGATTTTCCACTTGTCAAAGCTGGTTCCCGGAGCCACCAGGCCAAGGCAACCCTGGTCGGACGATTCAAGGTGACCACCTGGTCCAGAGACAGTGGGGATCTGTCTCACTGAGACAGAATCGCTCGCTGGAGTAGTCGAGTGTGGCTCTGAGCGTAAGGTACCACCTCGGAAGCCGACACCATGAGCCCCAGCACCCGCATACAGAACCGTAATGATGACTGCCGGAGAGACAGTAAGGTTCGCACTGCTGATTGTAGGGACTGCAGTTTGGATGGGGTAAGAACACCTTCGCCTGCTCCGTGTCCAGAATCAGACCCAAATATTCCAGGCGACAGGACGGGATCAATGAGGACTTCTGCAGGTTGATCAGCCCCTGCAGTAGCCTTGCCGGCTCGCGGGAAGAATGGTACTCTTCCCCGCCCGTGAAATCCTTAATGATCTCGTCCAACTGGGATCCTTCTGCGACGCTTCAAGTGTTCTGCCGCAGTTCAGATCATTCTGCAGCTCCGCCGTGCATTCAGATAGATATTGCGCCGCCATGGCAGATGCCAGGGCCGGTCGCAAGGCCGAACCAGCCAAGATGAAAAGTGCCTTAGACACTGCCTCCGTCCTCCTATCGGCAGGATCCTTAAATGATGGCGACCCCTCCAGGGGAATAGTCGTCGCCTTGTTCAGTCGCGCCACCGGTGGGTCCACCAAAGGGGACGCCCACTTTTTTGTAAAACTATCTTCAAAGGGATACCGGATAGCGAAATGCTTCGGCATGGTGAAGGAATGCTGTGGGCGCTGCCATTCCTGATAGATCAAGTGATCAAAAAATGTATCATAAGGGTAAGCTCTTGGTGACCTAGGGGGCTTGGCAGTCCCGCAGACATAAGACGACGTCTGCGACTCGCCATCTTGGTTCAGTTGCAAAGACGCCAGCAATTATTGCAGACACCAGTGCCTTTTCGCGCGCTGCCTTTGCCCCCTGGTCTTCCTCCCCTTCTGAGGGATAAAGTTTACCCTCAGAAAGCTCCACAGGGGTCCCCGTGACCCCCCGACGCTACTTCCGGTTTGGAATCCTCCCCTGAAGAACAAGGGGGAGGGGGGGCGCTTTTTAGGGGCCCCCGGGGCCCTGCTCGGCCCCCCCAAAGACTGCCCGCAGCTGTTCTAGGGACACCAGGGATCCCAATGCAGGCTGCGCTGCATCTCAAGTCCTCTTCAGAGGGCCCTGCAGGGTCATCTGCCATCACACCCACAGATTGATGCTCACACACAGTGAGAAACAGCCACTAGCGACACCCCCACACTGTAAACGCACCACCGCCCCTCAGAACGCCAGGGAGACCCAGAAGGACTGCACCCACCGCCACCAGCACCTCCAGGAAAAACCAGCTATACTTGCTGTCTTTGCCACCAAGCAACGTCCTGTGGACCGCCAGAGAGTTTTGCGCCATCAGCAGCCAGCAACACTGTCCCAGCAAAGTAAAAGGGAAAAAAAAAACGGCAGCAGCACCTTTTTGCACAGCATGCAGGGACTCCAATATGGCCGCCGAGGACATCCACTAGAGGCCAAGGGCTGCTGAACACCGAGGCTCCGGCAAAATGGCCGCCACAGCATGGTACTGAAAATCCCAGGGAAAATGGCCACGGCTACGGCAAAATGGTGACGATCCTCCGCAAAATGGCCTCTACCGGCGGCTAACGCATGGCAGAATGCCAATAATCGCACTGCGGCCCCCCCCAGCGCCCCTGGGGGGCTCACTCACCATTCCTGACGGGCACAGCAGGTCGCCACCCGGTCGCAGACTTTTCTCCCCAGCTGGGGAGGGATGCTGCTAGCCACAAGCCCCTGGACAGGATCACATCCGGACACTGGGCACAAGTGGGGATCACCCACTGGCCACCCGCACGGAACGGGCACGATGCGGCGGGACCCACTATATTCTGGGACTGGCTCGCATCGGTTGGCCATGCTGGAGACAGTACAGAATTTTTCAGATGCCCTCAAAGCCCCAGCTGGCTTCTTGATAGTAGTCTTCATTAGCTTGAGAAATAATAAAAAAAACGGTAGCAAAAAATTCTAACCGCAGGTCCCATAAGGGAGCCAGGTCAACTCCTTACACTAGGAATGTTAAAACTGATATACTGAGCAGAGTAGGGGGATTATATGGGAAGAGTGGGCAGCACCCTGGGAGGGGCCAGCTTGCTTTCTTCTTTGCCTAGTTAACTCCTAATAGGATCTGCATATAACCCACATGTCAATGAAGAGCTGCGTCTGTCAGTGAACGTAGGAGAAATGTGGTTCTGTCAGGAAATTTCACAATTGTTTGCCAGTAAAATAAATATTGGTGCCGTTTGTAAATTTTGGCATCCTGCCAGTAAATTTCACTTCGGGGGGTTTGCAACGCTGTTTAGTAGTCACTTTAGGCCGGGAAGGGGGGCCCTGGCAGTTAGAAATCATGGGGCCCCATACAGCCTAACAACAACCCTGGGCAAAGCACAGATTCACTTGCGATCTAAGCCAATTACAATAATTTCTTAATAGCAATAGTAGACAGAGATTTAAAGTGGTTGTCAACCACTTTAACCTACAGGTAAGCCTATAATGCTTACCTGTGGGTTCCCTGCATATCTCCCAAACCTGCACGGTTTAGGAGATATGCAGTGTAATTGCATGTGCCCAAGTCACCGGGCACATGCGCAGTGAAGAGTCAGTGCAGTGACTGGTGGCTCCCGCGCACATGCGCAGGAGTGACGTCACACTAAGCTGGCCAGTCACAGAGCCGGAGTCGCGGCCCCGGAAGAAAGAGGGGCAGAAGATGGACGCGGCCTGGAGCGGACATCGCGGGCTTCCAATGCAGGTAAGTGGCACATAATGGGCTAATATGCTATGCATACTAGCCCATTATGCTTTTACATTGCAGGGTAACTTAGAAGAAGTAAACCACATCAGGGTTTACTTCCTCTTTAATTAAAGCACTATGAAACCCAAATGCAAATGCAGACATTTCTTATATTGCAGCTTACCAATTCTTAGATGTGATGGCTGTATTTGTTTTTTTTGTGGGCTCTCTTTCCTTTATTTTCACCTCCTGATCCTGCCATTTAGTCTGTTTTTTGAAAGAACAAGCTGTCCTGCAGTTGCAGGGATCAGACAGACCATTTAACACTGACAGGGCTGCTTACATTGATCAGCTTTTATTTATTTACTATATGTAAAACCTTTGTTCCAAAAGTAATAAAAAACTGCTGTAATTACTTATCAAGCTTAGCTGGAGTTTATCTTCAATTTGTTATTGTGTTTAAATCTGCTAGTATAACTAACACTCCTTCTCCCCTGACTGACAATGCTGTCCAAATGTGCCCCCTGTGTGGATTCCTCCAGAGTGGTGTCTCTACAAAACAGGTGTGTTACTGGTCAGATCACCATGTGAAAACAGAGGGTTAAAAGTCTACAAGAAAAATACTAATGCAGCCACCACATCTAATGATTGGTAAGCTGCAATATATTACATTTTTGGTTTTGGGTTTAATACCGCTATAGGCTTCACACTGATCAAACACAAAAGTCGTGTAACTGCTGATCTGACTTTGCCCTGTGACTTCATGTCCGACTTCCATGCGAGTTCAATGAACAGGATCAGACTTTGATCCGACCATACCAGGCCCTTTGACAAGGGAGAAGTACTGGAGGGAAAAGATCAGAGGAAGACACGGTGTTACGATGGGGGGCAGTCTTCATTTTTAATAAAGGAGTTTTTGAAAACAGTCTCTTGGTTTTTTCGGTGAATGGGTAGGGGTACAATCAATGTACCCCATACTCATTCACATGGGAGGGCTGGTATCTGGGTGCCCCCTTGTTAAAAGGGGCTTCCAGATTCCAAAGAGCTCTCTGCCTGCAGATCCCCACAACCACCACCCAGGGCTGTCGGGAAGAGGCCCTTGTCCCCATCAACATAGGGATAAGGAGCTTTGGGGTGGGGGGGGGCTTCAGAATCACCCACTCCATGTTGAGGGCATGTGGCCTGGTATGGTCCATGGCTGTCCTCACCTGCCGGGCTGCATGTTTGGATGAGGGTTTGGTATGGTCTTGAGGGGGGACCCGTTTTTTTTTTTTCAATTTAGGTGTGGGGTTCCCCCTCAAGATCCCCAGAGCACGCCACAAGTCGGATCAGATAAGATGAGGATTCCGACTTCTGTAGCAAATTGGATCATGCATTGCTGGGGTTTTTTTGGCTTCCTCTGGATCAACTTTGGGCATAGGATTGTGTATATGGAATGTATGATTTTTCTCTTTTATTGGTTGAACTAGATTGTCTTTTTTTCAATCTAACTATGTAATTCATATGTTTATACACAGGAGCCACATATATAAATCACATTAGGTATACATATATTGTTTATAGTAGAGGAGCACGACAATTGGTTTTATTTTTTGTAAACTCCGACGATTAAGCACCGCTCTGAACTGTGTAGCTCTCTTTGTATAGGGCTGGTAATACACTCCCTGTTGCAGGTGCTCTAGCTCAGGATGTCCTCCACACACCCAATGCACATTCAAATTTATAGTCCAAGAAAGAGCTGGCATATCCGCAATAGGATATAATTTCTTCTTTATTGCATTGAAGCAGCATAGAAGCCTTCACTGCTATTTTACATGGATTTGATGCAATAAAGAAGAAATTATATCCTATTGCGGATGTGGCGGCTCTTTCTTGGACTATACGTTTTATTTTTTCTAATACTACACATGTATATGGGAATGTGGTAGGTATTAGCAGCTCTCATAATATTATAGATATATATAGTCGCTCGCAAGGTTCTGCACATAAAGGATACAGTGCTTCCACAATAATAGGAAAAAGGTCAAAAAGGACTTACAACTGTTGAGGCTGCGGTCACCCAGTTAGGGGGGGAAACACGAGGCCTTCCTAATGTGCGGGTGGAGAAAACCTGTCTACGCAGGGTCAGTGTGGTCACTCTCTATGCCTCAGGCATTCCCGTTCTGGGTGCTCTATGGGGGTTCTCAGGTGGGTGAACGAAGTGGTAGAAAGAGTCAGCGCAAAAAGAGCCCATTGGTAGTTTGATTGGCAGAAGCGCCCAATATGGTAGTTCAAAAGATAGACACAAGTCGTCTGCTTTTGATACATTTGGGGTCTAGTATCAGCTGGTAGTGAGCTTCACTTGGGAAATATTCTTTATTGGCCACTAGGTGGAATATAAAGTTTGTGAGAGTGATGTCATCTAGGTGGTCACATGGTGGTCCACCTAGATGACATTACTGCCACAGACTGCAAAGACTGTTGTCGTCAGAGAGCAGAAGAGGTGCAGCCACCCTTTGTCCCACGACTAAGGTTGCTGGATAAGCCAGCAAGGGTTAAGCGGAGACCTGAGCTACGAACTGGAGCAGAGTAGCATCTGGTGCTGTGATGGGTCTGTCTTCAGCAGAGGAAAGTGATCAAGATAGTGCCGAAGGCACAGAGAGGGGCGTGTGCCTCCTGCAGAGGGCAAAGGTCCACACAGAGTGGGCCATTGCTTGTAGGACACCTAAATCATCCTGCTATGCAAAAAGTGGCGAGGCTATGCTAGAGCCGCAAAACAGACCATTTAAAGTGTCCTTCATGGGGAGGGTCTTTACAGATTGGAACTGCTAGGCCACTGCCCTGGACCTGTAGAGCACTCTGTAGCCAACTACACCGCTATGTACTATTGTACTGAGGGTGAGGGCAACACGCAGTGCAGAGTGGTAATGTTACAGGCAGGCCGGCCCTACATTTCTAGACATTTCCTGCATTGGGGAATGGGTACAGTTCTGTAAGGTGCTGCCAAGGGGCAATCAATCCAAAAGCTGCAATCATACTGCCTCAGTGGTCGATGATGCAGTTGAGAAGGCTTTCTTTGTGTGAAAGACCGAGCAAAGTCTTCTGTCTTTCAGTAGTTTCAGAGATATAGTGCAGAAATCTGCTTTCAGTAAAGAGAGGCTTTCCATTACCTCAGGACACTAGAAAAAAACAGGAGGAATCCTAGGAGTTTTTTATGGGCTGTCCTAACAACTTTGTTTGCTAGTGTCCTCACTTGAAGGTGGCAACATATAAGCCATGATTAAAGGGTTAGTTCACCTTTTCAGAAAAAAAAAAAAAAGGTGAACACCCTACACCCTCCCAATCTCCACTGTACCTACCTCTGTAGGTGTTGAGCTGCGAGTGCCCATGCAGCCGCTGTAGCAGTCCAGGGATTTAAAATCCCTGTTATTTTTCCCCTTCTTTCTGTACGGCTTCTGGGATGGATCAGAATGATTCCGATTGGTCAAAGTGCTCATATGCCGGCACTGACCAATCAGAGTCACTCTGAACAGTCCCAGAAGCCTTCAAAAAGAAGGGGCAGAAGAGAGGGGATCTCAAATCCCCAGACTACTACACTACACTAACAGCATAACACCCATGGTGGTAAATACAGTGAGGTTGATGAAGGTGTAAGGTGGTAGAGCACATTTTTTTTCTGAAAAGGTGAACTTACACTTTAAGAATTAAAAAAGTTGATGAAAAGGACAATGGAAAAAACACTTTTGTTTTCTTTCTTAAATTGTATATTTGTTAAAACAAAAACAAAGGATACATTTTACACAATATATCCATTTTGGTGGGCAGAAAAAGAGTATTTGATGCTTCCTGTCAGGGTCCTTTCACACGGGCGCCACCGTTTTGTGTCATCCGCTTGCTCAGCGGGGATCGTTCCACTGATCCCCGCTGAGCTGGCAGATGACAGGTCCGTCTTCGCTAACTGTGCAGAACCACTCTCCTCTATGGGGAAATCAGATGACAATGGACTGCATGTCAGTTGTCATCCGATCCGATTCTCCAGACGAATGGAAAATAGGATCACCATCCATCTGGATTTGGCAGACAGGATCGGATCGGATAGAAGCAGGTGTCAGCAGACATGTCACTGCTGACATCCGCTGCTCCATAGAAGTGAATGGAGGCTCCGATCAGATCCGCCTGAAAAACTGACATGCGGACCTGATTGAAGTGGCTGTGTGAAAGGGGCCTTATACCAGAGGCCAAATGACACAGTAAAACTATCACCATTATGGACAGTTCCTCCTCCTGCAGCATTTCCCTAGGTCTGGGGGTTATACTGGTACCAGAGATCAGGAGAATGTAAGAGTAATAGAGAAACAGCAATGACAGTGAACAGAAATGATAAGCTGTAACACAGACTCTTCAGATCCTGGGTTTTTCTGGAATCAAGACCCACAATTTCAGATTTGACCTGTGTTGACAGCTGCTTGTGAAGTCTGGTAGTTAGGAAAGATCATAAAATGGGTTTCTATATACTCCATTGTCCAGGTGTGAAGACTTCAATTCACATGTCAATGTAAATGTCAACAAGATAAAGGCTCCATTACTTAATATATTGATGTAGATGGTGGGGACCTCTTCTGTTACTGTGAGAGTGGCAGAAAAAATTGCATTGAAATGAACATCTCTTAACACTTACCCAGATATAAGACAGGCTGGGAATTATCCATGATGTCATCCCTGTAGAGATCCTTATGTCCTTCTAAATATTCCCACTCCTCCATGGAGAAATGGACAGCGATATCCTGACACCGTATAGGAACCTGACTCACACACAATAATAAAGTCACCATCCAGACACATACATTCTGTTACTGAATAAAATCCCATCATTTTTGGCACCCACTCACCTCTCCTGTCAGTACCTCCAGAATCATATTGGTGGCTTCCAGAATCTCGCGGTTTCTCTCAGGAATTGTGGGGTCAGGCAGGGACTCAGTGATGGTGTCTTGACCTCTACTAAGATATCCCGAGCTCTGTTTATCTGTCATTGTTCTAGAGGTCTTGACAAGTATATAACTCTAAAGAGAGGAGAGAGAAAAGAAAAAAAACGTATATATAAGATTCTTAGGATAAGGTTTTATCAACACAATATAAAAACTTTATATAAATAACTTAAAAACAAAATTATGTCATTAACTATATCATCCAGTGGGACAGCACACTTTCTCAACAATTTTCATATAAAACTGCCTGCCCAGGAGACATGGAGAGAGGGTATAAATAAGCCTTTCTGCACCTTTTCCACACAGAGGAACCCTTGACACAAGTTCCCGGTCTCAGGGAACCCTGCTAAAAATTACTATATCCACTTACAGATAGCTAAAAAGATCAATGGTGTCAGTGGGAACTTACACTATATTGTCAAAAGTATTGGGACACCTGCCTTTACACACACATGAACTTTAATGGCATCCCAGTCTTTGTGAGTTGGCCCACTCTTTGCAGCTATAAGAGCGTCAACTCTTCTGGGAAGGCTGCACACAAGGTTTAGGAGTGTGTCTATGGGAATGTTTGACCATTCTTCCAGAGGAGCATTTGTGAGGTCAGGCACTGATGTGGATGAGAAGGCCTGGTTCGCAGTCTGCTCTCTAATAAATCCCAAAGGTGTTCTATCAGGTTGAGGTGCAGGCCAGTCAAGTTCCTCCACTACAAACTCACTCATCCATGTCTTTATGGACATTGATTTGTGCACTGGTGCGCAGTCATGTTGGAGCAGGAAGGGGCCATCCCCAAACTGTTACCACAAAGTGCATGAAATTGTCCAAAATGTCTTGGTATGCTAACGAGTGAAGAGTCTGACGCTTGGTCCGGAAGAGTAGGTGTAGTCACGGACTGGAGTGT
>BLSH010235303.1:27714-38403 GCA_018402905.1 Glandirana rugosa | reverse complement strand
TAGTAGTGAGCGAACCGCTGACTGAAGAGTCTGAAGCTCGCTTGGCGGAAGAAAGACCTTCGCCTGGGCAGATTCGAGAATCAACCCCAAATATTCCAGTCGGTGAGACGGAACCAGGTCAGATTTTGGGAGATTCAATACCCAGCCGAACTCCTGCAGAGTCTGCATGGTGATCGCCACATTTTCCCTCAATGTTGCCTCCAACTCCACTCGCAAGAGGAGGTCATCCAGGTACCCCTCTGCTTCAACAGGGCCAGAATCGGGGCCAGTAGCTTTGTAAAAGACCCGAGGCGCAGAGGCTAGGCCAAATGGTAGGGCCTCAAACTGGTAGTGGGCCTTCCCGACCGCAAATTGCAAGAAACGTTGATGCTGGACACATATGGGGACATGTAAGTATGCATCCTTGATGTCGAGGGAACCCAGGAAATCGTCCCGATGAAGCGCTGCCACCACAGAGGGTATGGACTCCATCCGGAACTTTCGTACGTGCATGAAACAATTGAGGGCTCTGAAGTCCAGGATCGGTCGTACCCCATCCTTTTTTGGGACCACAAATAGGTTGGAATAAAAACCTTGGAACATCTCAGATTCCGAAACGGGAACAATGACTCCCTGGGAAAGTAGGTCCTGCACTGCCCCCAGCAAGACCTGCAGTCGGCCTGGGGAGAGTCGCAGATTCGAGGCAAAAAAACTTTCCGGGGGGTGGGAAAGAAACTCTATTTTGTACCCAGACAAAATCAATTTGCGCGCCCAATGGTCGGATATCCAGGAAATCCACCGGTCCACAAACCAACAAAGGCGCCCCCCCACCTGAAAAATGGGTGAAAAATCCTTTTATGGGCAGAAAAGGAGGGACCCAGCCTGCGGCTGGGCTCCTTGCTCCTCTTGGTCTCTTGTCTAGGGTGGCTCCAAAAAAGGGCAGGTTCGCCAGCGCCTTCTTAGATGTCTGGTCCTCCGACCAACACTTGCGTAAACGCTGGATAACCACAGACGACACGGACAGTTTGGAAAGCAAAGGAGCTGTATCCAAAGCCACGTCA
The DNA here is from genome assembly GCA_018402905.1 of Glandirana rugosa. Lineage (NCBI taxonomy): Eukaryota > Metazoa > Chordata > Amphibia > Anura > Ranidae > Glandirana > Glandirana rugosa. The sequence goes on along the minus strand of BLSH010235303.1, from coordinate 37,363 downwards.
CAGACATACTTGAGCCTCTGAACGAGCTGGTCAGCCAGCTCCACCCAGGCTGCAGAGACCTGCTGGTTGCTCAATTCATGTTGCAGTAGCTTCGCCCATTCCATGAGGGTCTGCGACACGTCGAAGCGCCGAGCCCGCCAGAGTGAACATAGAGCGGGTAACTGCCTCGGTCCTTCTATCACCCGGATCCTTCAAAGACAGAGCGCCCTCCACCAGAATCGTGGTCGTCTTGTCCAACCTCGACACCAGGGGGGTGTGGTGGGGGGGGGGGGTTTACTGTCCTCGAATGGATAGCGCACCAAAAACAGTCTCGGAACAGGGAAGGAGCTCTGAGGCCGTTCCCATTCCCAGTAAATGAACCTATCAAAATAAGGCAGGTAAGGGAAAACCTTGGCTGCCCGGGCCGGCTTATGGGACCCAAAAGGGAACAGCCACCTCTTGCGATGCACCAGCTGCATCCTCCAGTTTCAGAGTATCGCGTACCGCGGTAATCAGGGCGCACACTAGCGCCTTTTCGTGTGCGGCAACCGCCGCCGACGATTCCTCCTCGCTATCCGAGGAACCCGGGACCTCGCCATCAAACAGCTCAAGGGGTTTCCCTACCGTCATGGCGGAGCCCCCATCAGGGTCAGAGTCCTCCCCTGAGGAAGGAAGGGGTAGGGGCCGCTTCTTAACCGCCTTACGCCCGCACGCCACCTCTACCCGGGAGACGAACAACTCCAGGATCACCGACAGAGCGTCAAGGGGGACCGCAGCCCCCAGAGGCGCAGGTTGCCACCGTGGGGATATCTGGTGAAGGCACAACCGCATCGGATGCCGTGTTTCAGCCCACCCTGACCGGACACCACCTGGGACAGAGGGCCTAAGTACCAGGGAGAAAGGGCGCCCCCTCCCTCAGTGAACTGTAATCGGCCAGGAAGGAGAGAGGAAACCCCCAGGAGGACTCACCACCTGCTGCCCCCACGATCAGAAAGAGAGGGAGAGCTGTGCCTGTTGTTGCCTTGCTGCTGCCTCGCTACACCTGTGCTGCCACCGTGCTGCTGTGTTCCTGTGCCATGAGGAAGAAGGCCCCAGACCTAGATTCCCGGAGAAGCCCCTCCCCTGCACACACTGGAGGTCCCACATCCTCCTGAGCAGCGATTTCCAAGAAAATGGGCGCCGATCGCCCACACAACAGGCCCTCCCTAATAGGCGGCCGGACCACCGCAAAATGGTTGTTGCGGCTACATCAAAATGGCCGCCGGTTGCAGCTACCGCAAAATGGCGGCCGGAGCCGACCCAGAACAATGGCGGCGGTCAGAGCACGAGGTGGGGGGGGGGGCACGGATCACTCCGCCACAGTGGACAGCGGACCCCAGGGGGGGACAGGGCAACGGCAGCAGAGCAGCGCAGCACAGACCAGGGAACTCGGATGAGAGGGGACAAAACCCACCCAACCGACCACACCAGGGGTTACCCGCCTGCTCCCCCCATGCCCCAGCAGGTGGGGGGGAGAGCGCTACTTACCCATCCATGTCGGGGATGCGGGTATCCCACCGAGACAGATCCACCACCCGCCCAGATGCGGGTGGGGGGGGGCTGTCGGCCATGCTAGCACTGTGACTCAGACCTAGGGTCATATGTGTACCCGCGGGACGCTCAACCCGCCAGCCGCCCCATCCGGGCCAGGGCCTGTTGCGGCCGACCCAAGGTCTGCGCACACTCGATGGCTGGGCTGGGGAGACTACCAGGATCTATATTATCCAGCCTGTCACCCAGCCCAGAACTTGATTGCAGACTTCATGTTGAAGAAAGGAAAAAAGTGAAAAAACAAAAAACAGAGGAACCGCAGGTCCCAGCAGGGAGCCAGGTCCTTACTCCTAGACTAGGCAGAAAAAAACTGAGCCATCTGTCCTACTCCTGAAAGTGCCGATATAACCCTAAGGTCAAGATGGAGCTGCTGTGTCCGTCAATGAACGAAAGAGAAAAGGTGTTTGCAGCTGTTAACACATTTCAGAATATACAAAAGGGACAGCACGGGAGTATTACAAATTAACTCACAGTGACCTCATATGACATTCCCAGAATTCTCCTCACCTGTCCAGTCAGAGTCCTATTCATAGAGGTAACAGTGATGACATGTGCCCTCCCAGAATCCCTCTCACCTCTCCAGTCAGCAAGTCAATTAACTCTTTAGTGACATTCAACACCTCTGTTCTGCACTTCCACGGCTTCCCTGTGCCACTTGTTTTCTCAGAACTTCTTTTACTCTTGAAGCAGCCTGATAGAAATAAAACAGAAAAGAGAGCGAATGCATACATGATCAATCAATCTAAGCCTAGGTACCTGTTAAACGGCTTTTCAGGGAGTTGTAGGATTGATTTTAAGGACTGAGCAAGTATGAGTGATTGTACAAAGTCTGATGTTTACAAGCAAATACAACATATGCTTCAGCATCACGTGAAATACCAGAAAGTATTTGCGACAGTATTTTGTCCCCGAAAAGTGATCCGGCGGTGAAAGGAGGTATGCGGGCGTTTAGAGGGCAATGTTGCCGTCTCCTAATTCATGTTTTTTTAAAATAAATTGCCTAATGACAATTTTGTATTATACATATCTGTATCCAGGGCTTTTTTTCCCTCAGATTATAGATGCAGGAGCTCCCCTCTTCTGAGTCACCTTTCCTCTCCGCCCCCTACCCACTTCTGAGCATCATCCCTTGGTTCCACCCCCCTACCCACCTCCCAGTACTGCCCCTTGGTTCCACCCCCTACCCACCTCCCAGTACCACCCCTTTTAAAGTGTACAGAATGAAGTATCATTTTGTGCTACTAAGTAATCTGCATGTAATTTGTTAACTACTTGCCGACTGCCTGCCATGGCTTAGTGGTTTGTTATCGCGAAACGCCATCACCTGACGGCAGCCGTGATAACGAGTATTGTAAGCGCGTATGCCACTCGCTGTGTTCCCGGGGCGGGGGGGACTCGATCTCCGCCGGCTACCCGAGATGGCTTCCCCGCAGTGAGAGAAGGAAGGTCCGTGTATGTAAACACGGATCTCCGTTCTGACAGAGGGGGGAAGGGCTGTGATCACAGGCTTCCTGTATATGGAAGCCGTGATCACTCCCCTCCCCCTGCCAGCCCAGCCCCCATACAGTTAGAACACAGTGAGAGAACACAGTTAACCCTTAGAGCGCCTCCTCCAGGTTAACACCTTCACTGCCAATGGCATTTACACAGTAATCAGTGCATTTTCATAGCACTTATCGCTGTATAAATGCCAATGGTCCCAAAAAAGTGTCAAAATGGTCCGACATGTCCGCTGCAATATCGCAGTACCGCTAAAAATCGCAGATTGCTGCCATTACTAGTAAAATATAAAATAAATAAATAAATAAATAAAAACCCCATAAATTAATTCTCATCATTCATAAACGCGGCAACTTTTGCGCAAACCAATCAAAACACGCCAATTGCGATTTTTTTTTTACCAAAAATATGAGGAAGAATATAAATTGGCCAAAACCAATGAAAAAAAAGTTTTTTTTTATTTTTTTGGATTTGTATTTTAGCAAAAAGTAAAAAAAAAATATATATTTTTTTTTTGCAAAATTGTCGCTCTTCTTTTGTTTATAGCGGTGATCAGAATTGACGCAGAGGGGATCAAATACCACCAAAAGAAAGCTCTATTTGTGGGAAAAAAAGGATGCAAATTTTGTTTGGGTACAACGTTGCACGACAGCGCAATTGTCAGTTAAAGCGACGCAGTGCTGAATCGCAAAAAGTGCTCTTGTCCTAAACTGGGAAATCCTTCCGGGGCTGAAGTGGTTAATGATTACAAGAAAGACCATAAAATAGATCTGCCCAGTAACACCCCCCTAGCATTAATAGATGTCTCACACAACAAAAGACCCCCCCCCCCCCCACACAGCAAAATACCACTTCAACAACAATAGACCCCCAACAGCAACAAGTTTTCTCACGGCCACCAGCAACAATAGACCTCTCCCTCAACTGTAGATCCCTCCCAGAAACAATTGACCCCCAGCAATATAAGACCCTCACTAGCATCAATAAAACTACCCAGTGACAATAGACCGCCACGCAGAAATAGATCCCCGCCAGCGACAATAGATGCCCCAGCAGCCAGCATCAATAGACCCTCTAGCAGCCAGTAACAATAGACATCTCTCACAACTATAGATCCCTCCCAGAAACAATTGGCCCCCACTAGCATCAATAGACCTACCCAGCAACAATAGACCCCCACGCAGAAATAGATCCCCCCCAGCGACAATAGATGCCCCAGCAGCCAGCATCAATAGACCCTCTAGCAGCCAGTAACAATAGTAGTTCACCCCCAGCAACAATTGACCCCCCCCCCACAAACAACAATAGATCACCCAACATCAATAAACCCTCCATTACAAACATTCAGTGCGGGAGGTGCCGGAACTGCGTCCCCCACGTTTGCACTGAAAAAAAGGGATTGGATGTATCAGTTTATCAGTATTATAAATATCAGTTTAATATTAATATTATTTAATATTAATTGCATGTGATACCAGTTGATGTGACATCAAAATCTCGTCTCAATCAGTTGGAAAGAGACTTGGATATTTTTCTACTAATATTTCTTTCTAATGGCAAAATTAACATTGCACTTTTGCTTATATCAGGTGTTAATGTGGTTGTAAAGCTAAAAGTTTTTTTTTTAACCCTAATGCATTATCCCATCTGCAGCAGTTCTTCTTCCCTCTCTCACAGGTTTGGCTTGGAACAGTGTTTGCCATTGCTGCTGTCAGACAAATCCAATGGGGAGGGGGGGGGGGGGGGTTGTGTGTGCGCGTGTGTGTGTGTGTGTGTGGGGGGCGGTTGGGGCCAAGCTGCATTTGTGTGTAAATAGATGCCTCCTAAATCCTGTTTTTTAAAAAAAAAATGATTTTAAAGTCCTGTTTTTTTGTTTAAAAATAACAAACCTGTTATACTTACCTCTTCTGTGTAGTGATTTTGTACAGAGCAGCCCAGATCCTCCTCTTCCCAGGTCCCTTGCGGAGCTCCTGGCCCCTCCCTCCTGCACCCACAGCAAACAGCTTGCTATGGGGCACTGGAGGCGAGCAGCTGCTCTATGTGTCCATTCAGACACAGAGCAGCGGCTCGGCACGTCCCTTCTCTCTCCTCATTGGCTCACTGACTGATTGACAGCAGTGGGAGTCAATGGCACCCGCTGCTGTGTCTCAGCCAATGAGGAGGGAGTGTCCTGGACAGCTGAGGCCCTTGTGCAACATCGCTGGATCGAGATGGGGCTCAGGTAAGTATTAGAGGAGCTGCTGCACACAGAAGGTTTTTTTATTGTAATGCATTAAGATAAAAAAAAACCTGACTTTAGAACCACTTAAATGACAATTTTGCAATGCAGGACTGTGCCACTCAAAATACAGATCTTATCAATTAAAGTGCAGCGCTTAATTCAAAATTCAAATGTGATATCCCAAATAAATTATGAATACAAAAGTGTAAATAAAAAGCTCACCACTAGGAGCCCAGGGTGCTTCTGGTTTACCGCTTTTCAATTTCTGCCGGCGGAGCTGGTTATTCAGTCAGGGGACGAGTAGACATCAGCTAGAGGTGTATACCTTGAGAACGTGCGTGTGCACAAATTGTGTTGGGAGGGGCCTACGTGCTGATGACATGCCGCCGTGTCCTCGTGCTCGGAGCGGCGGCCATTACTGTGGTATGGCCAGTTTGTTTTTATAATTTATTGCACTGCAGCATTTTTATGTAAAAAATACTTTCAATATTTTGATAATAAAAATACTACACTATGTAAGCGCTCTCTGGGCTCCTGGTGGTGAGATTTTTATGTGCAGTTATTTCCTTTGATGGGGATTCCATGCCGTAAACAAGAGGAAGTGAGGAGGAGCGCCTGCTAAATATTACATTGAAGCTCTCATATGATTTATTTCTGGTGAGTGCATATTTTGGTGGAGGATCCTTCCATAACACCCAGTGGAGTTCGCTGGCTGCTGTTCTACTCGTTTTTTTTTACTTCTGGTGAGTGCATAGCAGATTAGAGTTTAAGCACTGAAAAAAAGCTTTCTACACACGGTGGACACTTTTTTTTTTATTCTGAATTGCTTTCACCACATCATTTTTTGGACTTTTATGCTTTTTTTTTTTTGCACTTTTGTATTCATCATTGATTTGGGATATCACATTTGAATTTTGAATTAAGCTCTGCACTTTCATTGAATGGATTTGTTTACAAGGCTTGTACAGTCTCCTTGCGTGCCAGCAGCTAAACTGTTCGGGCGCACTTGATTATTGTTTTTTGGTGAAAATACAGATTCTGTCTTCCTGTTAAGCCCAGTAAACACGGGCCGAATGTAGTCCGGTTCAATAGAAGCCGGCCGACATTTGGCCAGTGTGTATGACAGCTAGTCCGACAGAAGCCGGCTCATGACCGAAAAAGGTCTGCCGCATGGCTTCCGATCAATGCCCTCAGCCCATGCCTGAGAGCGCTGACCTCAGTGTTCTGGCGGTGGGGACGTCCCCCTGTCAGAACACAATAGCACAGCAAGGGAGAGCACTGTACTAACATCGGATTTTAGTACAGCGGCTCCAACCTGAGCTGTCCATTTTTTTCCCCTAAACCGAAAAAAAAAAAACGTGGCGTTTACTATGCTTTAATCCTTGCATGTATTGAACATTATTGAAAACACAGGTGTCTAAAAACAAAAGTAAAGTAATCAGACTACTATATTCCCGAATACCTATTAGAAGCCGTTTGGTAAATGAGCCTACAATATTGCACCCATAGCTAAATCATATCCATTAAAACAGAATTACGATTTCTCTTTGTTATACCAATTGATCCAAACAGCTGCTGATTCTCCATAAGGGCATCCCTGAACAGATCCTCGTGTTCTTCTATATACTCCCACTCCTCCATTGAGAAATAGACTGTGACATCTTGATATTTTATAGGAACCTGACATACAAAGATACCATCACCACATGGACACATCCCCTCTATATAATGCCCCAAAATTCCCTGCACCACTCACCTCTCCTGTTAGAAGCTGAATGATCTTGTTGGTGGCTTCTAGAATCTTGTTGTTCTCTAGTATCAGGGAGTGAGGTGGACGCTTCATGATGAAACTCTGAGTTCTGCTCACTGTTTCTGAACTCCGGGGACGGCTGCAGTGGTTGCTGAGAGTGCCAAACTTCTTCAATATGACATAATGCTGGATATGGAAAACACAGATGCAATGTATCTACAGATTTATATTTTAAAATAATGGTCACTGTTCATAAAAAGATAAATACATTTGTACTATGCTACCTAGCAGTTTCACTGTGCGCATGATTTCCTAAGTCTACAAATATTTCTCTATATACTGTATCTCTCAGGGTCTCAGCTCAACTTCCAGTGGAGAAATCTTTCCACTGTCCTAAGAAAGAAGTGTTTTCTTTCTCTAATTACTGATACTTTCTGTAATATCTTGTCTGGCTATTGCAAAGCAATATTTAAAGATTAGGCTCAGCTTTAGTAACATGTTACACCCATATTTAGGGTGTAACATGTTACTACGCAGCAGCCCCCCTCCCCCCCAAGCACCCCCTGTGACAGTGGGCAGGGGATCCTGTCCCTTGCAGTTGCTGTCACATTTTAAAAAGGGCAGAGCTGCGTGGGGTTCCGCCTGTACAGCCACATCATTCATTCACAGAGATCTGAGAATGCGTAAACTACAAGTTCTGTCTGCCATGGTGGCAGATAGCTTGTAGTTCCCAAATATACTGCAAGGGAGCTGAAGAGAGCCCTCGTAGTCCATTTATTCTTCCTGCAGCTCTGAAACTGACAGCCCATATAGAGGAACAGGCTGTAGGAATAGAATACAGGCTGACATTTCACTCGCGGTCCACTAATCGCAGGTGCAATGCTCTACAGGCTCCTGAGAAAATAATAATACACAGTTATTTACCTCCATTTTTCCCTTTTACTCATTTATTATTATTTTTTTAAGAATGTGAACTTAGCCTTTAAAACGGCTCTTCGTTCATTTTTACAACTTTCCACCTATTAAATCTTCTGCCCTTGATTTTTAACGTTGAATAGTAAAACATTTTTTTTTTTGCCAGTAAATACCTTATACAGCCCACTTCCTGTTTCTTGTCTGGTCATAGGCTTATGACATCATGTACAGCCCTCTCTCTCACTCTAGTGAGCGTTTGCCAGGAAGGGAGGGTGGATGAGTCATAAGAGGGTCAATGAAAGCTGCAGGGCTACAGATGTGGAGGTGTGCCTCTGTGTCTGTGTAAATCCAGGAAGTGAACAGGCAGCAGCTTCAGCTGCCCACAGTTAAAACGGCTGCAGCCAGACTTGGTGAAGGAAGATTTATGCAGCACATTTGGCAAGTACAGAATCACAGTATATATAAAATAATATGCAAAGTGGTTGGAGGGAAGCTTCAGAATGGCAAACATGCTTTTATTACAAATTATGTGAGAAGACTGCAATTCCGCTTTAAGCTCTGCTCTTGGATATGAACAACAAAGATGCAAAAAAACAAAAACAAAAAAAAACGGTTTGCTTGTATACAGTAACTGCTCTCAGCAACACAATCATGATACATATACACTAGTCCAATGTGAGAGACAAAAACACAATAAAAAATTGCCATGTTCTGGAACCTTAAACATTTGGTCACTCTGCCTGATATAAGTACTTACAAAAAAAAGTCCATCTAGTTGAACCAATAGGAAAAAAAAAAACCAAATATAAAAACCTCCATATACACAATCCTATGTCCACAGTTGATCCAGAAGAAGGCAAAACCTCCCAATAAAGTATGGTCCAATTTGCTTCATCGGGTATTCCCTGGATCAACTATCCCTGGAGTTATTACCTCTAATAACACACACACACACACACACCCACACACACACCCACACAGTATCTCACAAAAGTGAGTACACCCCTCGCATTTTTGTAAATATTTTATTCTATCTTTTCATGTGACAACGCTGAAGAAATGACACTTTGCTACAATGTAAAGTAGTGAGTGTACAGCTTGTATAACAGTGTAAATTTTCTGTCCCCTCAAAATAACTCAAAACACAGCCATAAATGTCTAAACCGCTGGCAGCAAAAGTGAGTACACCCCTAAGCGAAAAAGTGCAAATTGGGCCCAATTAGCCATTTCCCTCCCCAGTGCCATGTGACTCATTAGTGTTACAAGGTCTCAGGTGTGAATGGAGAGCATGTGTGGTAAATCTGGTGTTATAGCTCTCACACTGGTCACTGGAAGTTCAACATGGCACCTCATGGCAAAGAACTCTCTGGAGGATCTCAAAAAAAGAATTGTTGTTCTACATAAAGATGGCCTAGGCTATACAAAGATTGCCAACACCCTGAAACTGAGCTGCAGCAAGGTGGCCAAGACCATATAGCGGTTTAACAGGACAGGTTCCACTCAGAACAGGCCTCGCCATGGTCGACAAAGAAGTTGAGTGCACGTGCGCAGCGTCATATGCAGAAGTTGTCTTTAGGAAATAAGACGTACGAGTGCTGCCAGCATTGCTGCAGAGGTTGAAGGGGGGGGGGGGGGGTTCAGCCAGACGTCGTTACGACCGTCGTGAGCATGCAGAATAAAGGATTTCTGTTGAA
>BLSH010235303.1:0-15540 GCA_018402905.1 Glandirana rugosa | reverse complement strand
GTAATTAATCCCCTGGAGCAAATACTCAGCCTTCTGCGGCGCCTCCATCAGGCGACCGCCTACCAAGTCCTTCCTAAGTTCCTCCATGCACTCAGAGAAATGCTGTGCTGCCATGGCTGCAGCCAGAGCAGGTCGCACAGCAGAGCCCGCATTCAAAAACAGGGACTTCAAAAGTGCCTCTGTCTTTCGATCAGCGGGATCCTTGAAGGAAGGGGTCCCTTCCATAGGAATGGTCGTCGCCTTGGTAAGGCGTGCAATGGGTGGGTCCACCACAGGTGATTCACATTTTTTCAGGAAGCTCTCCTCAAAGGGATAACGCACGGCATAGCTTGCAGTCAGTGAGGAAGAACGCTGAGGGTGTTGCCATTCACGGTATAGGAAATGGTCAAAGAATTCATTGTAAGGATAGGCCTTGGGGGGCCTGGAAGACCCGCACACATAAACAGATTGTGATTCGCCATCTTGGTCCAGCTGCAACTTAGTGCGAATGCCAGCGATAATAGCGGCAACCAGCACTTTTGTTTGGTCAGCAGCTGGCTCCTGGTCCCCTTCAGTTAACACACTGTCACCACCTGTCTCCTCCTCAGACTGGTCCCCCGGGGTCCCCGAGACCCTGGAGGCCACCTCCGGCTCAGAATCTTCCCCTGATAAGGGAGGGGGACGCTTCCTGGGGACCCGCGGAGCGGCGTCCCCTTGTGGAAAAAATTCAGAGAACACAGCCCGCAGCTGGGAGAGAAAAGCCCCTTGGTCAGACTGTGTGGCTGCTGAAGCCACCTCAGCAGGTTCAGCAGGGAGATCAGCCATTGCCCAGGAATACAGGAATGTAAGGGACGCCCCACACACAGCCACACACCCACAGGAGTCAGAGGACAGCACCCCACCACCACCAGCACCCGGAGGGAGCCCAGCTATACTTGCAGTTCCAGCTGCCTGTAGCGCAGATCGACTGAAGAACTGCCCCTGTCAGCGCTGTTGTCTGTAAGGAGAGAGAGAAGCTGCAGCCACGTGTTGAAATGCAGAGCATGCAGTGAAAATGGCCACCAGGAAGCACTAGAGGCCGAATCCTCCTCACAGACAGCGCGCAGTACCGAAAATGGCCGCTCCGAGCGCTAGAGGGAAAGCCCCATAGACTGACAATGTCCGCGGCTACGGCAAAATGGCGGCGGTCCGACGCAAAATGGCGGCCGATCGCCGCATGGCGATCCGGATGAGAGGGCCGAAAAAACGCACGGTGCTGGGGGGGGGAAGGGCGGCGAGTTGTGGCAGGGGGCAAGATGGAGGACTGATCCCACCGGTGGCTACCCCGGACAAGGCGTCGGTTACCGAAAACGCACAAGTTTTGCGGACGTCGGGCGCTCTTCACACCCTGTGAGGGGGGAAGGTAGGGCACTCACTTACCGGTCCGACGTCACGGTAGCCACCAGAAGCAGACTTTGCGCCCTTGACGGCGGTATGCTGCAGGCCCAAGTCACCCTGCCGAGCGCATCGGTAAAGGGGACCAAGGGGGGATTTCACCCCGGGCCTCCCGCACGGAACGGGTAAGATGCGGCGGGTCCCCCTTAGCGGGACTGGCTTTGCATCATGTCGGCCAGGTCGGGGAAAGTACAGAGCTCCAGCACCCTCTATGCCCCCACCGGCTTCTTGATAGCAGATCATCTTGATTGCAGTAAAAAATAAAAATAAAATAAAGAAAAATGGTCATATCAGGACCGCAGTTCCCTATAGGGAAGCCAGGTCAACTCCTTGCGAACTAGGCATTGAAACTGGAGAGCTATACTGTGAGGGGGTTTGATGTAGGAAGAGAGGACGGCCCCCAGGGGAGGGGCCAGCTGATCTTTTCCCTGCCTAGTTAACTCCTAGTTGGACGAACATAAAACCCCATGAAGTCAATGAAGAGCTGCGTCTGTCAGTGAACGTAAGGAGAAAAGCACTTGTGGGTTTAACCACTTGACCTCCGGAAGATTTACCCCCTTCATGTCTAGGCTATTTTTTGCGATACGGCACTGCGTTACTTTAACTTAGTGGTGCTCAACCCTGTCCTCAAGTACCCCCAACAGGCCATGTTTGCAGGTTTTACTTTATCTTGCACATGTGCTTTAAATCAGAGTCAATGGCTTGGTATTTTGGACAGCTATCTTATGTAAGAGAAATTCCCAAAATATAGCCTGCTGGGGGTACTTGAGGACAGGGTTGAGAACCACTGCTTAACTGACAACTGCGTGGTTGTGTGATCCTATACCCAAATAGAATTGAAGTCCTTCTTTTGCCACAAATAGAGCTTTCTTTTGGGGGTATTTGATCACCTCTGCGTCATTTCTTATCACCGCTATAAACAAAAAAAGACCCACAATTTTGAAAAAAACACAAGATTTTTACTTTCTGCTATAAAACATATCCACTAAAATGTAAAAAAAATAAAAAAAAAATAAAAATGTCTTCATCAATTTAGGCCAATATGTATTCTGCTACATATTTTTGGTAAAAAAAAAACACCAATAAGCGTATATTAATTCGATTGCGCAAAAGTTATAGCATCTACAAACTATTTTTATTTATTTATTTTTACTCGTAATGGTGATATACAGTGATAAGTGCTAAAAAATATGCACTGTCACTGTACTAATGACAGGGAAGGGGTTAACATCAGAGGCGATCAAAAGGGTTACATGTGTGCCTGACCAGTGCTTTACTACAATGGGGGAGGTGCTTTGTACTAGAGGAAGGCATGGATTGGTACACCTCCTTAGCAGAGACACAGGATTCATGCCTTGTGTACTGACAGAATGGCGATCTGTCTTGTTTACATAGGCAGACTGCCGTAATGTCTGTGTTATGCCTAAGCATTGGCGGGTGCCGCTGGACATCGAGTTTGCAGTACCCACCGATCAGCTCCTGCTGTGTTTAATCACAGCGGGAGCAGGATACTGGCAACGCGTGCGCGCCCCAGACCCAGAAGTGCAGGATCACGTACTAGGTACATGATCCTGCACAGCAGAGCCGCCTTGCCAGTATATATATATATATATATATATATATATATATATATATATATATATATATATATATATATTATGCAGTCGGCAAGCGGTTAAACTCTTTTTGTCCGAGTATAGATCTATGTTTGTCTTAAGCATGTTTGAGTTCACTTACTGTTGTCGGACTCACTACCTCTGCTAGAAATCTATTCCAAATATCAACTACTCTTTCGATAAAATAATACTTTCTATGATTAGTTTTCATCTTTCCTCCTAGTTTGAGGTCATGTAACCGAGTTCTTGATCTTGGATTCATATTAAAAAAACTACTCTCCTGAACCTTATTCATCTCATTCAAGGCATGCCACAAATAACTGTCACATTTTCTTGTGCTCAAAACTGAACTGTCAAGCAATCAAAATGAGATTTGGACCTCTGCCGGAGGAACATTTTACTGGCTAGATCTCATTGAATTTAAATTCAATACCTTTGATATATACTATAGTTTGTAGGTGCTAACTTTCACAGTCTAATTCAGGGGTCCCCAAACTTTCCAAACAAAGAGCCAGTGTACTGTCCTTCAGACCTTTTTTTTGGGGGTCTTTGGAGGTAGAAAATGTCCCAGGCCCTGAATCAGTGATAGTTAACCATGCTCAGGTGTGCTGTTCAGCTTCATAGTGCCTGTGTTCAGTAGGAAGAGGAATAGTGCCCTGTCATTGGTATTACTGGGAAAAATAGTGCCCCATCGTTGGCGTCCTTGGAAGGAATAATATCCCATTATTGGTGACAGTAGGAGTAATAATGTCCCATTATTGGTGTCAGTAGGAGTAATAATGTCCCATTATTGCCATCAGTGGGAGGAATAGTACCCTATCAATGGTGTCAGTGGATGGAATAGTGACCCATTATTGATATTAATGGGAGGAATTGCGCCCCATTGTTGATGTAAGTTGGGGGAATTATGTCCCACTGTTGGCGTCAGTGTTAGTGCCTCAAATCAGTGGGAGAAATAGTGCCCCAAGGGACAGATAAAGGCTAGCAAAAGGCCAGATCTGGCCCTCAGTTTGAAGACTGCTGGTCTAAATAATATACACTTATTTGTTGTTTTTTTTTTTTTTTTTTTTTAAACCATGGAAATGTAGCAGAATGCATTTTAACCTAAATGTATGAATATTATTAATTTGCAAAATGTTATAACAGAGACATGGAAAAATAGTCTATTTTCTTGCGCAGTCATGCAACGCTGTACCCAAACAAAATTGTAATTATTTTTTTGAGACAGATAGAGCTTTATTTTGGTGGTATTTAATCACCGCTGAGTTTGTAAATTTTTTTTGCTATGAAAAATTACCAACATTTAGTTTCTGTTATACAATTTTGTAAATAAGTCATTTTTCTCTTTCACCGATCCGTACTCATGAGGCTGCGCTGATAAGCTGGCACTGATGAGAAGACACTAATATGCAGCACTGACTGGCATCACTGATGGTCACTGTTGGGGCTGCACTAATGATCAGTGCCCTGATTATCTGTGCACATCTCTCCTGTGAGGAAATACCACTGATCAGCTCTCCTCTCCTCACGCTGTCAGTGTGAGGAGAGGAGAGCCGATAACCGGCATTACCTTGTTTAACCATGTGATCAGCTGTGCCCCATCACAGCTGATCACATGTAAAGAGCCTCGTCATTGTCTCTTTACCGAGATCAGTGATGCGCCGTGTCCCAGAGACACAGGGCACCGTCGATAGTCGTGCTCGCGCGCCCACGAGAGTGGGACATCCTCATATGACGCCATCTCAGAATGAGAGAGCCACCTTGCACCCGTCATTTTACTATATGGTGAGAGAGATGTGGGTAAAGAAAAAAATTATATAAAATTAATTTTGGGTATGGTGTTGCTTGACTAAGGCCTTGTGCATATGGGGTGTATGAACCTGTGCCCCGTGTGAAGGCTGTGTTTACCTACACATGTATGCATAGGTGTTCTGTGCATCCCCATGCAGGCAGTCCCACTGCTGTCATTTGGGACACAGTTGCTGTACGGATACAGCTGCTGCTCACAATGTGACATCTGTGTGGGTAGGTGTCCCTGAACTTACATTGTCTGAGTTCAGGGACGTGCGCCCACATGGATGTCGCATTGGGAGCAGTGGCTATGTCCATGCAGCCGCTGCACCCTAATTTACGGCATTGGGGCTGTCTGCCTGTGTGAGGGTCGTGTTTATCCACACTGGGATGCACAGTTGTTCCCTGCATCCCCGTGTGGATAAACATGACCCTCACACAGGGCACGGATTCATACACCCCATGTGTGAACGAGCCCTAATTATCAGTCAGTTTCACAGTGCTGAAAAATTACAGAAAGGGGGTTTAACATGCTGGTCTTCGATTGGTTAAAGCTGGTTTAGTTAATTTTTTTTTTTTTTGGTATACGGCACCAGGGACATGAGGGACACTACTTGCCTCTAGTAAAGGGTGTCCTATGTCTTGCTGACTGCTGCTTATTGTAGGAATCCTCTTCACAGATGTTGGATCCTCCTGGTACCTGTGAACTGCCAGTGCTGCAAGGGTTAAGGCAAGCAGCTGTGACGGTGAACGTCTCTTGGCCCCCCCCCCCCCATACATATTTAGCACTGTACTAAGGCCTTTTACACTTTACTCTGCTCTACACTGTCAAGTACATTCCTACAACTCTGATAACACACACAGGCCTCGGCTATGCATTGCTCAATTAGGAGGCGATTACTTCCTAAAACCGAGGTTTACACCGGAACTAAACCTTTCAATTTAACCGTTTCCAAAAAAAAAAAATTATATTCAAGGCATGCCATGAATTAGAACTATCACAGTTGCTTGCCCACCTCAACAGGCATTTTGCATGCCTACATAGGAGCTTCAACACTCCGTAATCAAATTTAGAACAGTTTCACATGATATCTTGAGTGCCTGTTCTCTTTACTGTAAAAAAACAAGCAAACAAAAAAAAAAAAGAGAATGAATTGATCAGCACACTGCTTGTATTGCAACACATTCTGTGAATGGAGGAGGGGTGCATGAATTAAAGGATACCCTCCTCTACTCACAGAATGTGTGGGTGGAGGAGGAGGTTTCTGATGTAGTAAACAAAAAAAATGTAATAAAACTTCAGCTTTAAAATCCATGTAAAGTAACTGGCAGGTTAGCAGCCTCCTTTCACTCGCTATTACATAAATTGACATATTTAGTACAGTGGCTGCTTTACAAATGTGGATTACCAAACATGGACTTGAGGACTTTAACCACTTCAGCCTCCGCAACGTGCCCATATGTTGTGGAGTTGAAGTGGATAATGCTTGCAAGCTGCAAGCATTCTACCGGTATATTTCTTTTCAGGCGGCAATGCTCTTTTATGTAAAAGTGATCCTAGCGGCTAATCAGCTGCTGGACTGCTTTTACAGGGAGAGGAAATGAGTCCCCTCACTCCAACCACCTTCCTAGGCTCTTCTGTCCCACCGGGGAGCTCGGGACTAAAGCCAGCAGTTCCACCGAATTAGATTTCGATTAGAGCAGCACTTCTAATTAAATGAGACAAATATATTTAAAATTTGATTAACAAATATGTAACAATCATCAGAATTTTACATATTATGGGTTGCAGTTCATCAATCTGTAAAGTCTGAAGGAACGGAGAAGTGAATCCAAAAGGTCCCAAAACAGAGCCACCACCGGGAACACCAACACCTGCTGTCCCTTGCCAGATCCCAATGACCCCCTATTACGGAGGGTCAATGAACGCACAGCAACTCCACAAATAAGCACCCAGTGTTGTCCCTCCTTAGGCAGTGTGATCCACTAGACAGTAAACCTCCGTCAGACTCTGTACCACAGCCACTCCACTTTCTAATAGTTCTCAATATGAAAGAGAAAGACTCTCCATGGTGTAGAATGTCATAGATCTATTTATTTAAAAAATAGCTGCTCACATCTCAAATAGCGAATACCAGCGTATAGTAGTCGCGAATGGGTTTCCAACCATAAAGATGGCCGGGCCTAGCCTGATTCATGGTACTGTGATGACGTAAGACGTCTAGCTCCATCCAAAGAACGTTGTCAAAATAAATAAAAAATTGAAATCGCCCTGTGCTCGCGTGCAAAGGCAAAAGCATACCAGCACGCATATGTAAATGGGGTACGCACCACACGTGAGGTGTCTTTACGAACATTAAAGGGAGAGCAATAATTCTACTGCCACACCTCTTGTGTAACTCTAAACACTTTTAAAATGCCTAAGGAGATTTTTAAGTACCATAGTTCATCGCCATTCCACAAGCACAATTTTAAAGTTGACATGTTAGGTATCTATTTACTCAGCACGACATCTTATATTTTACCAAAAAATTGGATATTATAGTGTATTTTGTGCATTCAAATTCCTTTCTCCCAAAAAATTGCATCTGAAAAACTTCTGCACAAATACTGTGTGTGTGTGTATATATATATATATATATATAATGTTTGGGGGTTCTAAGTAATTTTCTAGCAAATGAATGCTGATTTTTACATGTAGGAGAGAAGTGTCAGAATAGTCATGTGGCTGAAGTGGTTAAATCCAGTGAGTGGCATTAAAATTAATGTAGGGGAAAAAAAAGAGCCTGGTTGCATGACTTGTCAAAGTCATCTGACTGATCTGTCATAGTCAAGTGACTGGCATCCCTGCTCTGTTGAAGAGGAGCATTACTCAGCTTTGGTAAAAATAAAAGTCACCAGCTACAAATACGGTAGCTGCTTAGCTGCTGACTTAAAGTAGTACTAAAGGGTGCAAAATGTAGCTTTCTTACAACTGCCCCTATCCCTTGCTGACATCTTTTTTTGTGCAAGCTCTTTTTCTGATTCAAACCCTTTTACATACTCTCTTTCTCTCCTCTGATGCAGAAGCTCTGAGCTCTGCATTTGAGAGATCACTCCTGTGATGGTTAAGATTAATGCCTCGTACACACAGGACGACGATCGCATTCAACAGGTCATACTCACGAACGTTGTATGCGATATTGATTGTTCGTATGCGCGATTTGAACAGTCGAAAATACGACGGTCGTACAAGGGAGTTGTATGAGCAGACTAGAAAACTTGTTCGTACCAACAAGCTCTCATACGACCGTTGTATCGGCTGGATGCTAATTACATGCACCTGAACGTTCTTTCCCCGGACGTACGATCGTGTAGTGCAGCGAGTATGCTGCATACAACAGCCAACATACGATTCAACACGGTCGTACGTGCGATCGTCGCCCTGTGTGTACGAGGCTTTACAGTTCTCCTAATAATGTCCTAGAAGATTTCCAGTCAGGCTTCAGGGAGGTATATAAATAGCCAACGACTATAGCAAGAGCATTATTCAACTTTGTTCAAACTAGGGTTGCCACATCATCCCTTTAATCCAGGACACATACTAATTACACAGGTTCTTTGGCTGATTAAGGTGGCAATTAAACTCACTTGGTGCCTTATCTGCATTAAATTGGCCTCAGAACCTGTGTAATTCATATGTGTCCTGGATTAAAGGGATGATGTGGCAACCCTAGTTCAAAGCTGCAGTCTGATTTTTAAATACAGATTTCCCTTAGATCCCTTTCACACTGGAGCGTTGGAAAAACAGCCGCTAAAACGCTGATCATTCTTGCGGCGCTATTTTTAAGGTCACGTGACAACGTGATCTTAAAAAAAAAAAAAAATAATAAAATAAATGACAAAAAGACCTGCTTTGTGGTGCTTCCGAAACAAATTTAAGGCGCTTTGGAAGCGGTGCCCATTCATTTAAATGGACAGGGGCGCATTTGGAGCGCTATTTAAAGCGATCCAAACATGCCCTAAAGATGCTGCTTGCAGGACTTTTTCTAACGTCCTGCAAGTGCACCGCCCGAGTGTGAAAGCACACACTGCAATGAATGGGAGGCACTTTTCAGATGCTTTTCAGGTGCTATTTTTAGCGCTAAAGCGCCTGAAAACCGCCTTAGTGTGAAAGGGGTCTTATCTGGATAGGCAGCTTTTTGGTAAAAGTGAATTATGCCTTTAACTACTTCCTGCCCGCCGTATAGTGAAATGACAGATGGGCGGGAGCACTCTCATTCTGGGAGGAAGTCATGCGACGTCCTTCCACTCTTGGCACGCATCGCGGTGATCGGTGTGTTCCTCAAACACTGCCCATCATTGATCACGGTAAAGAGAGTCTATTACAAGGCTCTTTTCCATTTGATCAGCTGTGTCCAATCACAGTGTAAATAGGAAATGCCAATTATCGGCATGCCTCTCCTCACAAAGAGCCGATAAGCGATATTCCTCAGCAGCTACATCTATACTGACAATCTGGACACTGATCATCAGGGTCCTGATAATTAGTACAGCCCAACAGTGCTGCCATTCTGTGCCCACCAGTGCCACCATTCTGTGCCGCCTATCAGTGTCCATATATGCTGCCTATCAGTGCCTATCGCTGCTCCTAGGGACGTCTGACATTTTTTTTGGTCTGTAAATGCCCCTGCATGTTAGCCTATGTGTCCATGCACATAGAGGCGTTTAGTGGCAGAAAAAAATCCCAGTGCGTCCAGGAGCAGTGGCGTTTCAGCAGGAAAAAAATGACCGATAGCTGTAAACTCATCTAAATGCGTGTTAGGGCTCATTTATACTTGCTGACTTGCGCACACATTAAAACCGCCTACCACTTCAGTGTACTTTTTGATGCTTTAATATGAAGTTTGGCAAATGCCCCGTGTGTTCATTTTCAATTTGTTTTAAAGGGGCCCAGTAAAATCCCAGCTCAGTAGTACACCCACTCAGCAGATCCCCAGCTCATTAGTATCCCTGCTCAGCAGATACCAAGCTTAGTAATACCCTCATTCAGAAGATTCCCTGCTCAGTAGTACTCCCAGCTCTGCTGATGCCCCACTCAGTAGTAAACCCCAGCTTTGCTCATCCCCCATTCAGTAGTAAACCCCAGCTTTGCTCATCCCCCACTCAGTAGTAAACCCCAGCTTTGCTCATCCCCCACCTGTGCTCACCCCCCACTCAGTGGTAAACTCCAGCTCTGCTCATCCCCCACTCAGTAGTAAACCCCAAGCTCTGCTCACCCCCCACTCAGTAGTAACCACCAGCTCTGCTCATCCCCCACTCAGTAGTAAACCCCAGCTCTGCTCATCCCCCACTCAGTAGTAAACCCCAGCTCTGCTCATCCCCCACTCAGTAGTAAACCCCAGTTCTGCTCATCCCCCACTCAGTAGTAAACCCCAGCTCTTCTCAACCCCCACTCGGTAGTAAACCCCAGCTCTTCTCATCCCCCACTCGGTAGTAAACCCCAGCTCTGACCATACCCCACTCAGTAGTAAACCCCAGCTCTGCTCATCCCCCACTCAGCAGTAAACCCCAGCTCTGCTCATCCCCCACTCAGTAGTAAACCCCAGCTCTGCTCATCCCCCACTCGGTAGTAAACCACAGCTCTGCTGATCCTCTGGTTCCTGATCCACTCTCTCTGGCCCCTGCTCACTTCCTGCTATATTGCTCCCATGCTGTGCATCATGTGTGGCATCGCTAGTTTCTCCTGCTCTGGTCCCCCAGCTCCACTGATCCTTTCCCACTCAGTCCCCTCTCTTTAGTCCCAGCTCACCTTCCGCTATAGTGTTCCCATGTTACACACTATGTTTGCTATCTGCTCCTCTCCAGTCGGGACCCTGCTCACCTTCCTGCTGCTCACCAGATGTGAAGTCTGCAACGGACACTCCCAGAATATATACATATAAAACAGAAGTGACTGCTGAGGACATCTTTCCTGGAATATCTCATACCTAATTCAAATACCATACATGCAAGAAAAACATAAATGGCAAGGCAGCGCTAAAAAAAGAGATGCACTTATTTCAAGTAATTTCTTTTAAAAAATGAGAACACAGTCCATAGTCCAAATCACACAAGATCCCAAGAGATGAATCAGGGGAGTGTAGCTGGATCAGCTGTGAAGTGTTTGGAAAGGAGACAAACAACACCTGCGATGTGTCACGAAGTCCCACTCCCATAGGGGATGCACTCACCACAGCCAATGGCCAAACATTCTCATGCCTGGCTGGAACAGCATTTAAAAGTTGTTGAATTCACGCTTGGCAGCTCTCAGTGGCTTGAACAAATACTTGAGCAGGTGGTACATGTGGAAAAGAGAACAAATCTCCACTAGTGCAATAATGTCGGAACCATCAAAAACTTTTATTTTATTAAAAATTACACAAAGCAGTTAAAACACAAGCATGTAGTCACATAAAGATAGCTGAAGATAGAACGGCTTATGACAAGCTGTAATCGATCTCACCCGATGATGCCTGCAGTGCATGCGTCTCATCAGCTTCATCGTGTGCTACCAAATCAGCTGGTTGCTGTACAGTCAAGCCTTGACATGTTCATGAGGAAAGAACCCTATGAGGAAATATGCATGATGAAACATGTTGGGGGCGTGACTGTACGACAACCAGCTGAGTCGGTAGCACACTAGGAAGATGAGACGCATGCACTGCAGGCATCGTCGGGTGTGATCGATTACAGCTTATCATAAGCCGCTCTATCTCCAGCTATCTTTATTTAACTACATGCTTGTGTTTTAACTTCTTTGTGTAAGTGTGACGGCTTAAGGATTTTTAACAAAATAAAAGTTTTTGATGTTTCCGACATTATTGCACAAGTGGAGATTTGTTATCTTTTTCACATGTACCACCTGCTCACGTATTTGTTCAAGCCACTGAGAGCTGCCAAGTGCGAATCCAACAACTTTTAAACGCTGTTCCAGCCAGGCATGAGAATGTTTGGCCATTGGCTGTGGCGAGTGCATCCCCTATGGGAGCTGGACTTCGTGACACATTGCAGGTGTTGTTTGTTTCTTTTCCAAACACTTCACAGCTGATCCAGTTACACTCCCCTAATCCATCTCTTGGGATCTTGTGTGATTTGGACTATGGACTGTGTTCTCATGTTTTAAAAGAAATTACTTGAAATAAGTGCATCTCTTTTTTAACGCTGCCTTGCCATTTAGGTTTTTCTTGCATGAATGGTATTTTAATTATGTTACCTTAGTATATATAGGCAGCAGATGGTGATAATCAATTTATTCATTTTCCTGGCGCAGGGTTAGCAGGCACACAGTAAATACCAATTATACTTACTCTTTGCAATATCTCATACCTGCAATACCTCCAAAGTGCAATGGATTATCAGTGCCGCCCATCAGTGCCTATAAGTGCTGCCTATCAGTGCCCATTGGTGCTGCATATTAGTGCCTCATCATCAGTGCTGCCTCATCAGGGTCTGCCAGTTCAGTCTCATTAGTGTCTGTCAGTGAAAGAGAAAAATTACTTACTTATAAAATTTTACAGAAACTTTTTTTACAGAAAAATGTTTTTTTATTCCAAAATGTTTGGTCTTATTTCATTTGTTTAGCAAAAAGTAAAAACCCAGTGGTGATTAAATACCACCAAAAGAAAGCTCTATCTAAAAAAAAAAAAAAAAAAAAAAAAAAAAAAAAAAAAAGGGTTAAATTTTTTTTTGGGTACAACACCACATGGCCGTGCAACTGTCATTCAAAGTGTGGCAGTTCTGAAAGCTGAAAATTGGTCTGGGCAGGAAGGAGGTAAAAGTGCCCGGTATTAAAGTGGTTAAGTATGAATTCATTTCAGCGACTGGAATAAATTATTTAAAAAAGGGGGGGGGGCGGGACTTTGAATGAGGTATACATTGATGCGATTTCAAGCAAGGGTACCAAAAAAATGTAAATATTTATTGTTGAACATTGGCAACAATACCATGCAATGATGGGTACATAATACATAATAGACATAGTAAACATGTAAACAATGTATAACAGACTTGTTGCACATGAAATAAAAAATAGGTTGATAAAAAAACCAAGCTCCAAATGGTGGAGTGCTGACAGCACATACAGTAACCTGGAATAAATGATTGTTCTGGCCAATTAAATGAATAAACAACCAAACGCTCTACGCATCTGAATGCATTACAGGCATTTGGAGGCGTCAAGCGTTTTTTTCTGCCAAAATGCTGCTGCCAGGAGAAATAGCAAAACGTCCTGTGTGCATGAGGCCTAGTTCCCCTTTAAGTCACAGGAACTCTGTGACGTACTGCCGTTGTTCTGTGAGATTAGCGAACCCGTCAGATAAGTGAACAGAAGCGACGTTCCGTCAGCTGCGCACACGTTCCATCGCATTGCAAATCTGACAGAACAAGAAGACTGCAGCGGACATCTTACTACACCCAGCTACATCTTGAATTTCAAGTAATGTTAGCAATAAAGTGAGCAGATATATTATTTAGTATACATTTTGAAAGAAGCTGGACGCCAGCAGTAGGAAGGTGGTGGAAACCATGTTGGTACACCCTGTACTGTTGGTACATTCTGCACTGTTGGTACACCCCATACTCAGCGCTAAACTTTTAGGGTTTCAAAATTAAACATCCAAACACCATCACAGATGACTGTGAAATTCAAGATGTAGCTGGGTGTAGTAAGATGTCTGCTGCCGCCTCCTGACTGCAGATGTTCTGTCAGGTGAGCAGACCAGGTAGCAGGTGGAACGCCATGCGCAGCTGACGGAACGTCACTTCCAATCACTGATCTGGCAGAACTCCGGCACCACACTGGTGTCTGCATTTTAGGAATGCGCTGTAAAATCCGCCATATGGGACAACTTTGCTGTGTATAGTGGAGAGTGATACCAGTTCTGTGTTATAAATGGCCCCCTGAGGAAGGCCCAATACTTCCAGGTAGGTACATGTGACCCCCCCCCCCACAATGAAGCACTCACCTGAGACTGATCACATGGGGGAGGGGCTTAGCCCTGTATAACCTCTGACCTCATATACACCCAGGAGCTTTGTCTGGAGAGCACAGAAAAGGTTTGCATGAAACTTTGTGGAAAAAAAAAAAAGGTATGACTAAAGACAAATGAAATAAGAATACACTGCATCATATCATTAGAGGCATTACATCCACCAAGTTCACCCCCAGAAATAGGAGTACAAAGTTCCCCACAGAGGCTACAAGAAAATGGCGGCCGCCTTCTCCCAAACTCCTTCTACAAACAAACCCGCCTGTCAATAGGAAAAAGAAGTGTGCAGAGCTGCAGAAGAAGCTGAGACCTACCGCTACTCACCGGGCGGGTAGTGTATGTATGGCGGGGAGAATGACCGGAGGACTCCGCACTGCTTCTAAAGCAGCTGGAGTTCATCACATGTGATCGGCGGAGCCCGTCCGCGCATGCGCAACACAGCCCTTGATGCAGACAGCTGGGAGGGAAATGGGAACAGTTCTGATCTGAGAGAGGGGAAGTGTGCGGGGAAAGGGGCCCATAACAGCCAGTCAGCTTCCACATATAATTGCACAATGATTTACTAACTGACAATTTGTTATTTACTGCAAGTGGTTTTCCTCATAGTACAATTTAACATATATAGACTCCTGAGAAGGGAACTTTACCCATGACAACTTGATAAAAATAATGTTCTTTAACAAGGAACATACAGTCCACATTAGTAATTATGCTACCAAAACGAGCGTGTGCTGTAAACTGCCTCCAGCATTGATCCTGCTTCTTCTTTCTGGACGCTGCCATTTTGCTGAAGCCCAGAGCCTCTGAGCAGCAGTAAATCTTTAGGCAGTCAGCAGATTGGACTCTACAAATTCGGCACAGTGCCTAAAAATACAGAGCAACTGAGCAAGTGCAGAGCAGGGGGAGGGGGGACAGAGTATTACTGGATTTTAACCAGTTCAGCCCCGGAAGGATTTCACACTTTAGGACCAGAGCACTTTTTGCGATTCGGCTCTGCGTCGCTTTAACTGACAATTGCGCAGTCGTGCAACGTTGTACCCAAACAAAATTTGCATCCTTTTTCTTCCCTACAAATAGAGCTTTCTTTTGGTGGCATTTGATCACCTATGTGTCATTTCTGATCGCCGCTATAAATATAAAAAGAGCGTCAATTTTGCAAAAAAAAAAAAAACTATTTTTCTTACTTTTTGCTAAAATACAAATCCAAAAAAATCTTTAAAAAAACATTTTTCCTGACAGACTCCATGGCAGCATACGTATGGGTTAATCCCCCCTCCTCTCCACTCCTATAGGACCCCACTCCCATAAATTTAGGCTCAGAGCCAGAGGCCGTGTTCCTTTTATTTTCCTCCTCCTGAAGACCAGAATGATTGAAGTCTTACCTTGGATAAAGTGTCTACGATCGAGGCCTGATTGTTCGGCAAGTTGTGCCCCAGAAGATGTGTGGCTTCTCCAGCAATTCACAGCCGTTGGCGGGTCGGAGAAGGACGATAGCTGCAGTCCCATGTAAATCCCCAGCAGTCCTCAGTGGGGTGAAGAGCCCCACATTGCTTCCCCGGCCCCGGCAGTGCGATTTTGGGCTCTCGGGACCCTTTTTGGGTTCCCAGGACCATTTTTGGGTTCACAGCCCCGGCAGTGCGATTTTGGGCTCCCGAAACCATTTTTGGGTTCAAAGCCCCGGCAGTGCGATTTTGGGCTCCCGGGACCTTTTT
>BLSH010235253.1:2025751-2048192 GCA_018402905.1 Glandirana rugosa | reverse complement strand
ACTCCTAGTTGGACGAACATAAAACCCCATGAAGTTAATGAAGAAGCTGCGTCTGTCAGTGAACTCGGAGAAAAGGATTTTACGGTAAGTTTTAATAAAATCCCTTTATCTATATTGATAGTAAAGGTTTGCTTTGTTATTTAAAAAAAAAAAATGTCTTATACTTACCTCCTCAGTGCAAGGGTTTTTGCACAGATCGACCCCAACCCTCCTCTTCTGGGGTCCCTTGCCGGAGCTCCAGGTTCCTCCTCTGCATCTCGTGCCCCCACGGAAAGCCACTTTCCATGGGGGCACTCGTGTTGGCCGGCTCCCGAGTCCTGCTGCTGCGTTTATTGGCACAGACAGCAGGACTCGGCCCAGCCCCCTGCTCTCGTGTCACTGGATTTGATAGCAGTGGGAGCCTGTTATCAATCTATCCAATAAGAACCAGAGACAGCGGCTGGAGCTCTGGGGGGCTGCTGCATAACAAAAGGTTTTTACCTTAATGCATTCTAAAAAAAACCTGGAGACTTTACAACCCTTTTAATTGGGTGTTGGCTAAGGTTCCATGTGTTGCGTCTTCTCTACTCTGTCTAATGCCTTCTCATTTTACCTCCACGGTATAATTCCTAGCCTTTTGACAATATAAGACCCCTTTCACAATGAGGTGCTTGAAAACTGCCCTCAAAAATGCGCTTTTGTGGCACTTTTGAGGTGCTTTTCAAGCACTTTTGAGGCGTTAGCGGTACGCTTTTTTTCACGGTCACATGACTTCAACTAACCATTTTGAGGAGCTTTTTTGTGCGTTTTTGATGTGCTTCTTACTCATTTCAATAGAGAGGGGTGCTTTTGAGGGACCTTTTTTAGCACTTCAAACACGCTCCAAAGATGCTGCTTGCTGGAGTTTTTTGATTGCCCCACCAGCACACCGCCCCGGTTTGAAAGCATTAATTGACTTTAATGGAAATGGTTTTCGTGAGCTTTTCAGGCGCTTTTTTTAGCGTGAAAGGGCTCTAACAGATTGGTTTGTGATTCATTGCTTCCTTTTTGTTCTGTCTTTTTCTAGTTAGTTTTAGGATCTGCATTACTAAGAGTTTCATTGCATTGTTTGTGTTTTAGTTTGTGATGTTCGGTATACAGACTAGAGCATGGGGGAGAGTTGAATGAACGCTACACCTTATTTGAAGAGAACGTGTTACCTATTTTCAGAAAGAAAATATAAAAAACATTTGAGAAGGAGAAGTTAGACTTTAGGCCTCATACACACGGGCGTATCTAAAAAAATAAACAAAACGTCGGGTCCGACGTCAAGGAAAAAAAGTCGACGTTTTTCGGCGTTATGCATTGGCGTTTTTGAGCGTTAGTGAGCGTCGGCGTCAATAGGCGTATTTTAAAAAAAATCATACCTCTGCTATTTTTCAACCTAAAAACGTCGGCGTCAAAATACGCCGGTACAATATTAGGTGGCGTTTGTTGGCGCTTTGTGGCGTCGGCGTCAAAAAACGTCAAAACGTTACAGCCTCAGAACGCGATGGCCATGGGTTCTACTTTCTGCTCACTAACGCCGACGCCACCTACAGCTCAAAAACGCCGACGTTTTTATGGGGCCATTGACTAACATGGAGAGCTGCAGAAAACGCCGGCGTCAAAAAACGTCCGTGTGTATGAGGCCTTACAGGAAAAGGGTGATATTCTTTTTTCGATGTTTCCTTTGAAAGCATGTGGCACCTCTAGAAACTTCTCTCCATTCTTCATACTCTTTTCACCTCTGTCTAGTCTTTGCCTCCATGGCATGCTAGGTTGTAAATCCTGAATATTTGGTTGGGATTTGATCTTCTGGTGAGCAATTCCTCCATCATGATCAGATAGGGAGCAGCCTAGAAACTGAACCATGCCTACAAAAACCTGACTTTTAAAATGGGTTTGCCACCTCCTAGGAGAACCCCATCTCTGTTGTATTTACTGTAAAACCAATCTGCACTTCTGCCAGTGCAGTGCTATCAGTATGTTATTTGGCAAGTACCCGAACAGTACTGGCGGAATGGGGAAGGAGCCAAAGTGGTGGTAGGCAGACAGTGACTGACCTGGGTATGTCTGTGTGTGCCAGCTTTGCTTTCAGGGCCCCCTGTAAAGGAAACCTTAAATATTCACCTCTCCCACTGCCCCCACTGGTTAATCCCCCCTCTCACATGTGATAATGTTGGGTGTTTCATAATTGGTATGTTCCTGTCATATTGAGCCAGGGAAGGAGATCATAGCCCTAGATGAACTCCCAGAAGTAAGTTTGCAGCTTACACAGTGATTTCTTTGAAGGAGCAGAGAGAGGAATGGTGAGTATTGATTGCTGGAGAGGGGTGGAGCTAAGTGACTTTTTTTTTTTTTCTTACTTTACCCCTGGGGATTGCTTTAAGTTTTTCGGTGGAGGTGGTAAGGCAAGCTGGGTAAGTATACTTTCTCCTAAAAATAGCCATAGATTGTTGGAAACTCTGCCGGTTCAGCAGGGACCAGTTGTGATTCAATCCATCTATAGGCAGGCTGGTTGTACTGAAATCGATCCATCAATCAATTTCAGTAAAACTAGCCTGTCTGAGTTTTTGCCTGCAGTTACTGCTGGCAGCTATAGCCACTAGCAGTGATCATTTTGCTCTGTCAGCAGCGAAGGCTTCTCACCGGCATAACACAGTAGCGCTGCGGGAGGGATTCACACTTTCAGTGTTGATGGGGAAAACAAGCAATTTTCTGTCCTGCAACCCAGAAAATTGCATAATTCATGGCTTGCTTAAAGCAAAGTTCCACCTAAAAGTGGAACTTCCGCTCATCTGATTCGCCCCCCTCTCTGGTGCCACATTTGGCACCTTTCGGGGGGAGCAGATACCTGTCTTTGACAGCTATCCTGTCCCCACTTGCGAGAGACCGGGTCAGCAGCTCGGTCTCCCTCCTCTCTCCCCTTAAGCCAGCCAGTGAAAGAGCGCAGCGCGCATGCGCAATAGGAAGCCCAGTTGTGAAGCCGAAATGCTACACTGCTGGGTTCCCTTAGTAGCAATGGCCACAGAAGCAGCACCTGACCATTCGATCCGAAGATCAGCTGCGGTGCCGACATCGCTGGACTCCAGGACAGGTAAGTGCCCTAATGTTAAACGTCAGCAGCTACAGTATGTGTAGCTGCTGACTTTTAATTTTTAAAGGGGTGGGCGGACCTCCGCTTTTAAGGGGTTTTAAACCCTCAAGGTTTTTCACCTGCAGCAGCCCCCCCTGAGCCCCCCCTTTACTTACCTGAGCCCAAAACGATCCTGCGGCGGGGACGAGCCTCGCAGCTCACCCGAGCTGCTCCGGTCCTCATTGCCTAGATTGATAGCAGGGGAGCCATTGGCTCCCGCTGCTGTCAATCAAGTCCAGTGATTCAGGGGGCGGGGCCGAGTCCTGCTGTTTGTGTGACTACATGCAACAGCAGGGCACGGGTACGCGCTTGCACGGATGACCACAGGGAAGCCCTTCTCTGTGGTGGTCATTTGAGAAGAGGAGGAGCCCGGAGCACCGTTGGAGGACCCCAGAAGACGGGGTTTGGGGCCACTCTGTGCAAAAATGCTGCACAGAGGAGGTGAGTATGACATGTTTGCCATTTAAAAAAAAAAAAAAAAATACGAGCCTTTAGTATCACTTTAAGTATACATATCCTGTAACAAAACCCTCACACCCCTATAAACAGTATATTGTTTTAACAGAAGTTAAATAAATGAAATGAGTACGTGGATCAGCTGCTTCATACCATAACCAGTGAGATAGAAGTGTTCTGGTATAGAATATTATGTTATATTAATGAAGAGAAGTTTTCTATAAAGCAGCTCTGTGTTCTTTCCTCCTGTATAAATTATCCACATTAAGTTGTACTGTTCTTCCCTAGGGTGACCCTAATGTGATCAGGAGTGTATTCTGGCTATCTTTCAGGATTATACAGCTCTGACAATATCAGAAGGACATACTGTGTTTTAGAAACAATCCTGTGGCCATTTTAACCCCTTTGCGCCTAAGGGTAAAACAAATCTAAATGCTTAAAGAGCAAGTAAACCCTGGTGGGTATTACTTCATCTTCGTTGCTCTGAATTACCCTGCAATGTAAAAGCATAATAGGCTAGTATGCATCGCACACTAGCCTATTATGTGACACTTACCTGCATTGGAAGCCCACGCTGTCCCCGCTCCAGGAAGCATCCATCTTCGCCCCTCTTCTTTCCGGGGCCACGGACTCCGGCTCTGTGATTTGCCGGAGCCGCGTGATGCCACTCCCGCGCATGCGCACAGGAGCCGGCAATCGCGGCACAATGTCAGTAAAGGAGGCCGTTTCTTTACTGCACATGTTCCCGATGATGTGGGGGTTTGGGAGATATGCAGGCAACCCATAGGTAAGCCTTATTATAGGCTTACCTGTAGGTTTCAGTGGTTGTCATAAGTGGTTGTCATCAGTTGACAACCACTTTAAGCACAATTGTTCAACTTCGACATGTGTTGGTAAAACCGTACTTATCATCGCAACTACTTTGTGCTTCCACGTGGATTATACCACATTTTTTTCAGGACAAATTGGGCTTTCATTTGGTGGTGAATGGTAATGGTTATCTCCGGATTTTTTTTTTTTATTATTATCAAAGAAAAACTAGGCCAAAATAAGTAAAAAAAAGATATATTTATATATTTTTTTTAAATTTAGATGTATATTTCTTGGTACTATCATAACTTTTCATTAGAGAACAACCTAAATTAAATTCTTCTGCTCTTGATGATCTCAGTGATACCACATATCTGTATGTTAGTAGTTGCTTGTACTCGTAGTACAGCCCAGAAACAATAGTGCGCATTTTGCTTTTTTTTTTTTTAATCCTACCTAAAACACACTGATGCTAATTTAAAGGAGTTGTAAAGGCAGAAGGTTTTTTTTACCTACATCCATTCTGTGCATTAAGATAAAAAAACCTTTCTCTGTCTAGCAGTCCCCCTAATCACTGACCTGAGCCCTTTATCTCTGCAGCGATGTCCATGAGTGTCTTGGCTGTCCCAGACACTCCTTCTGATTGGCTGAGACACAGCAGCAGCGCCATTTGCTCCCGCTGCTGTCAATCAAAATCAGTCAGCCAGTCAGGGGAGAGAGGGGTGGTATCTGAATGGATACACGAAGCTCTGGCTAGGCTCGGGTGCCCCCTGTAGCAAGCTGCTGGATGAGGGGGCACTCGATGGAGGGGCCAGGAGGGCCGAAGAGGGACCCGAGAAGAGGAGGATCCCGGCTTCTCTGTGCAAAACCAATTGCACAGAAGAGGTAAGTATAACATGTTTGTTTAACGTCTTTGGCCCTGGAAGGATTTCCCCCTTTAGGACCAGAGCACTTTTTGCGATTCGGCACTGCGCCGCTTTAACTGACAATTACATGGTCGTGCCCAAACGAAATTTGCGTCCTTTTTTCCCCCACAAACACAGCTTTCTTTTGGTGGTATTTGATCACCTCTGCATCATTTCTGATCACCGCTATAAACAAAAAAAGAGCAACAATTTTGCAAAAAAAAATAAAATAAATAAATTTCTTTTTGCAAAAATGCATATAAAAAAATATACAAAAAAACGAATTTATTCATCGGTTTTGGCCGATTTATATTCTTCCTCATATTTTTGGTAAAAAAAACCCCAAAAATCGCAATCAGCGTTTATTGATTAGTTTGCACAAAAGTTGCCGCGTTTAAGAACGATGAGAATTAATTTATGGGGTTTTATTTTTTACTAGTAATGGCATCGATATGCGATTTTTAGAGGGATTGCGACATTGCCGTGGACATGTCGGACAATTTTGACACTTTTTTGGGACCATTGACATTTATACAGCGATCAGTGCTATGAAAATGCACTGATTACTGTATAAATGTCACTGGCAGGCAAAGGGTTAACACTAGGGGTTAACTGTGTTCCCTGGTATGTGTTACTAACTGTGCGAGACCTGGGCTGAGTGGGGGAGGAGAGTGATCACTGTTCCCATATACAGGGAGCCTACGGTCACACTCTTTCCCCCCTGATAGAATAGAGATCTGTTGTTTACATACACGGACCTCCGTTCTGTCACTGCGAGGAAGCGATTGCAGGTAGCCGGCGGACATCGAGTCCACCCTACCTGCTCCCTGGCTCCCCCGTAACACTGATCTGCGGTATCGAGCCAAGTTGGATTGACAGCTGGCAGTAGGCAACTGGTTAAAAAAAAAAGTAAACGAGCTTTAACAATCACTTCAGGAAAAAAATATACTGATCCTGGCACTGACCTAGATAAAACCTTGATCCAGGTATTTTTTTTATATTTTTGTATTTTATTTTATTTTTTTATTTTTTATTTATTTTTTTTTACACACACTTTTTTTTTCTCTGCTAGGAGAGTGATACAATGCATCTCTCTCTTCCATTCACAGAGAAAGAAAACACTGGGGTGGGCTTCACAGTGTCTGATCACTGTAATAGCCAATCAGAGCCTATCACAGCGATCAGGGACCTGAGGCTCATGGCGAGAGCGCTCCCAGCACAATGGGAGATGCACAAATCTGCAGCCCCATGGGAAAAAGCCCAATCTAGTGGGGCCGCATGTTTTTGTTAAATTGGCGTGAAGGGGTTAGGGGCTAAGCTGGTCATACACCTTATCATAGGTGTGCGCAGACTATTGCATTAGGGAGTGCACCCCAAAGCTCAGGCAGACACACATGTGTGTATATATATATATATGTGTGTGTGTGTGTGTGTGTGTGTGTGTGTGTGTGTGTGTGTGTGTGTATATATATATATATATATATACACATACATACACACAGTATATAGGGCAGTAGGGCAATAGACAGTGTTGGCAGAGCAGTAGGGCAGAGGTCACTGTCAGTTTATTTTTTTATATTTTACTTATTACTTTTTTTACAATATTTTTTTATTGTCCTTTACATATTTTTTTAGCAGGTCTAAACGGAGACCGAGATTCCCTAGTCCCTTTCTCTGCATTCAAGCAGCAGGGGGAATCTGCCCAGCACAGGGTGATTAGGGTGTGCCCGGGCACACCCTGTGCGCACGCCTATGCACCTTTTGCACAATTTTCCTATTCCATTTCCTTTAGATGTACCTTCAGCGATGTAGTGCAAGGGCCTTCCTGATTGCATGAAAATTGAAAGTGTTTAGGTTTGACTTCATATTATATGATTTTGATTAATCTAAAGGCAAGTTGTACAATTTAATTGTATAATGTATGGCCAGCCTTACTAATGTTGAAAAATTGTCCTCCTCGCACCCTAGGCAGAGAGCTGTGTAAGTAGACAGGGAGAAATCATCACCAGAGTGGCTGAGGTATTAGGCGGAGGGTCGATGGAAGAAAAGCGCCTGGTGTATTGGAGAGCTCAATGTGCTGTAAATTACATGTATAACTTGGATAAGCATTGTTCCCCCTTACAGTTATAAAGATTTTAATATAAATGGGGAGTGTTTTTTTTAACCCCCTCTTGTAGCTTTAAAAAAAAAAAAAAACCCTTACCCCCACCGTTAAAGTAGTAGTAAACCCTGTTTTACCACTTATTACCTACAGGTATACCTATAATGAGGCTTACCTGTAGGTACTGTGAATATCTCCTAATATTGTACTGTTTAGGAGATATTCGGAGTGCATGCAGCCGGTGACATGACAGGATGTCTCAGCGCTGGCATTTGTATGGAAAGATTTATTTTTCCCCTTTACAGAGGGAACATGTTTTTTAATTTACATCTAAACATGTCCTTATGCTTTAAACTTGATTGCAAGTTTTTACACAAAGCCCCCATACCCTCTACTGGTGGAGGTCGTAAAGTGCTGCTTGTCAGAGCTAACCACCGGAAATGGACTTTGCAATGAACACATTTTTTTTTTTAAATTGACAATTTTTTTTTTTTTTTTTGAGTTTTCACATTTTCCAATGCAAAAATAGAAAGCGATAACTTTCACTGTATAGCATGCAAGCTTCCATTAACAAATTGGAGGAGACCAACAATCAAACAAGTTTAGGATCCCCTGACAATTTCCATGATTGTCATTTATAAATATTTGGGTGTTTGGATCAGCAATTTCATTTTGATCTATCAAATAACTGAAGGACACAGTAATATTTCAGTAGTGAAATGAGGTTCATTGGATTAACAGAAAATGCGCAATATACATCAAAACAAAATTAGACAGGTGCATAAATTTGGGCACCCCAACAGAAAAATCACACAAATATTTAGTAGAGCCTCCTTTAGCAGAAATAACAGCCTCTAGATGCTTCCTATAGCCTGTAATGAGTGTCTGGATTCTGGATGAATGTATTTTGGACCATTGCTCCTTAGAAAACATCTCCAGTTCAGTTACACTTGATGGTTGCAGAGCATGGACAGCCCACTTCAAATCACCCCACAGATGTTCAATGATATTCAGGTCTGGGGACTGGGATGGCCATTCCAGAACATTGTACTTTTTCCTCTGCATAAATGCCCTAGTAGATTTTGAGCAGTGTTTTGGTTCGTTGTCTTGTTGAAACATCCAGCCTCTGCATAACTTCAACTTTGTGACTGATTCCTCAACATTATTCTCAAGAATCTGCTGATATTGAATGGAATCTATGCAACCCTCAACTTTAACCAGATTCCCAGTACTGGCACTGGCCACACAGCCCCACAGCATGGTGGAACCTCCACCAAATTTTACTGTTGGTAGCAAGTGTTTCTCTTGGAACGCTGTGTTCTTTTGCTGCCATGCATAACGCCCCTTGTTATGACCAAATAACTCAGTCTTTGTTTCATCAGTTCACAGAACCTTATTCCAAAATGAAGCTGGCTTGTCCAAATGTGCATTTGCATACCTCAAGCGACTCCGTTTGTGGCGTGTGTGCAGAAAAGGCTTCTTTCGCATCACTCTCCCATACAGCTTCTCCCTGTGCAAAGTGCACTGAATTGTTGAACGATGCCCAGTGACACCATCTGCAGCAAGTTGATGTTGTAGGTCTTTGGAGGTGGTCTCTGGGCTGTTATTGACCGTTCTCACCATCCTTCGCCTTTGCCTCTCCAATATTTTATGTGGCCTACCATTTCTGGCCTTAACAATAACTGTGCCTGTGGTCTTCCATTTCCTCATTCTATTCCTCACAGTGGACACTGACAGCTTATACCTCTGAGATAACTTTTTGTAGCCTTCCCCTAAACCATAATGTAGAACAATCTTTGTTTTCAGGTCATTTGAGAATTGTTTTAAAGCCCCCGTGTTGCCACTCTTCAGAGTAGAGTCAAAGAGAATAACAACTTGCATTTGGCCACCTTAACCACTTCAATACTGGGCACTTAAACCCCCTTCCTTCCCGGACCAATTTTCAGCTGTCAGCGCTGTTGCAGTTTGAATGACAATTGCGCGGTCATGCGACACTGTACCCATATGACATTTTTTTCACACAAATAGAGCTTTCTTTTGGTGGTATTTAATCACCCCTGGGTTTTTTATTTTTTGCGCTATAAATTAAAAAAAGACTGAAAAAAAAAAAACAATGCATTTTTCTGCGTTTCTGTTATAAAATTTTGCAAATAAGTAATTTCTCTTCATAAACTTTGACCAAAATGATACTTCTACATTACTTTGGTAAAAATAACCCAAAGCGGAGTTTATTTGGTGTTGGCGGACAGACAGATGTGGCGGGGACTGTGACAGATGTGACGGGGACATACAGATGTTTTGGTGTATGGTGACAGATGTTTTGGGGACTGTGACAGATGTTTTGGGGACTGTGACAGATGTTTTGGGGACTGTGACAGATGTGATGGGGGTCATACAGATGTTTTGGGGGCTGTTTTATGGGGACACTTATATGTATGGGGACAGGGGTATCAGTGTGCTTGGTGCACTGTGTGGGGGGCGATCTGTGACAGCTTTCTGCATGAAATCCTTATCATGCAGAAAGCTGTCACAGAGCTGCAGCTCCCCCCCGCACTGAGCTCTCACTGAGCTCAGCGGGGGGCGAACTGTCACAGAGAGGTTCGTCTCTGTTTACAATGTGACGGCTGTGATTGGACACAGCCATCACATGATTGGGAGGGCCAGTCACTGCGCCCGTATCCCGATCTCTGCTCAGCTGGATCCTGTGATCATAATGATCACAGGATCCAGCAGCAGCGCGGCGCGTGGCCGCGCTGCGCGCTCCCGTTCTGCAGGACGTAAATACACGTCCTGTCAGAATGGGGAAGCTCCCACCTGGCCGTATATGTACAGTGGCCGGGTGGGAGGTGGTTAAATACCTTTTCTCATGATTGGATGCCCCTGTCTATGAAGTTCAAGGCTTAATGAGCTCACCAAACCAATTGTGTGTTCCAAATAATCAGTGCTAAGTAGTTACAGGTATTCAAATCAACAAAATGACAAGGGTGCCCAAATGTATGCACCTGTCTAATTTCGTTTTGATGCATATTGCACATTTTCTGTTAATCAACCTAGGTCAGTGTTTCTCAATTCCAGTCCTCAAGGCGCACCAACATGTCATGTTTTCTGGATTTCTCTCAGATGAAACAGCTGTGGTAATTACTAAGGCAGTGAAACTGATCCAATCACCTGTGCAAAATAATGGAAAGCCTGAAAATATGACCTGTTGGTGCGCGTTGAGGACTGGAATTGAGGAACACTGACCTAGAGCATAGTAACAGTACATTGACCTTATATAGTACATTATAGCCAGTGAATCCTTAAGAAAAGAAAATAAAAGGAACAAAAAACAAGATCAAAGAGATAAGTATATTAAAAAAAAAAAGAATAAAAAATCCTCATACAGGGCTCGTAATTACTGGGCCAGATGGGCAATAAGCATATTCTTGCACTCCATGGTTGCAGCTGTGTGAGTCCTTGAAGTCCCCATCAGCAGGTAAAATGTCTGAAAAAAATCTATATAAATGTTGTGACTGCTGCTATACAGCAATAGTTAAAGTATAACTAAAAGCAATTTTTTAATTTTAGTTTTGGATAAAGTGAGGAGGGATTAGAGCCCCTGTTAATTTTTATTGCTGTCTGTGCCCCCGTTAAGGAGATTCACCCTCCCTATTTGTCCTGTTTACCATTATCATTGAAAGTAAAATCAAAACCCCAAATTTTAGGTTGTCCCCCAGAAAAGTCATAGATGGGAAATCTTCCAATGGGGACAATAGTTTTGGTGAGCTTGGGGTCCCCAAGAAATCCTTTTAATTTACAGTGATTTCCTCACACTTCTTGTTTGGCTATGGGACAGGAAGTGAAGGGAAATCTCTGCAATGGGACAGAGATGGCAAAAAATACATCTTACAGGGGTTATAAGTGCCTCTTCCGCTATCCATAATGAAAAAAAAAGTTTTGCCCATAGTTCTACTTTAACATACACTAAAAAAAAGTATATTAAAGCCCAAGCAGTTAAAAAATGATCCCTTGCAATGAGGCTAGGCTGCTAGACTGTTAGAGCCTAGGGAGCAGAAAATTCGGGGGCCAGTCTAGCTGCAGGGAGGAGTGGAGAATCAGGTAAATACAACGTACAATTAACCCTAATGCAAGCGATCATTGGGATTTAAATACAATCGTAGAATTACAATAAATCCCATAGCATTCTTCCGCTGCTTTGGCGTATTCAATTGGCCTGTGCCAGATTCAAAAATAACTTTACTAATGCCTGCAGCAGATTCAGGTAGTTCTTAATAGCGCCACTTTTACAAAACATAATTACCCCCAGTTCACGGATAACAAAACTAGGGGTCATTAAAAGAGAAGTATGGGATTTTTTTGTGAATCATATTTGCCTAACTGGATGCCGCAATGGTCCGATGCTGCATCTGTCACCCACTGGCTCTAATTGAGAACCGATCGATCAAACACCGGTGATTGCTCGGTCCTCAGGGCTCCCTGAGCATAGAGCTGGTGACGGTCAGTCGCCGGCACTCTGCACCCTCTACCCCCACCCCACTCACTGGAGCGCTGGGCTGTGGAGCGGGCTCGCTGAGAGGCTCAGCTAGTTGCCGATCCCAACCATATGGTCGCGATCCTCCCCAAGCATGGACCGGCTCTGTAATGTCAGCCAACAGCGGGATTTAGCCAGATTTCTGCTGAAAACTGATCACAGGAGTGCAGAACGAACTGCAATCCTGTGATCCACAAGTGAAGTACAGCTAAATGAGCTTTGGCTGTACTTCTCCTTTAATACCAACTGTAAGTTGGAGTACAGGAACAGGCAGAGTGCTCGTCCCTGTACGCAGGGGAGCAGAGCGACATGTTTGCCAACGCTTAACCCTCCCTCGCTGGTTGCTAATGAGGTTGTCGGTTTTAGAGCAGGTTTGTCTCCTAGCAACCAGTGACGCTACGGTGGGTGGAGCCTGATGGGAAAGCTGAGATACTAGTTCCCCATCAGGTCTGATCTTTCCTTGTAATGAACAGCAGACAGTGATTCTGACAACAGGTAAAGGAATCTGTCTCCTCATGTGGAGGCACGTCAGTCTTCTAAAGAGTGTCTAACGCAAGGTTCTATGGAAGCTGTGGGTTCCTCCAGAAGTTGCTAGGGGTTCCTGTGCAATTTCAGCCTCTCAGATAAGTTCCCATCTGTGAGGTTATTCTTCCCAATGAGCACAGTAGTAAGGAGCTTTCTTCCCACTGGCCATCACATGTATCACTCCAAAGACATGCTAGTAGGTTATTTGGATCCTGTCTAAATTGGCCCTATGTGTGTTTATGAATGTGAGTTAGGGACCTTAGATTGTACACTTGAGGGTAGGGACTGATGTGAATGTACAATGTATATGTAAAAGCGCTGCGTAAATTGACAGCGCTATAGAAGTACCTGAAATAAATTAAAAAAATAAATGAGTTGTAGATATAGTCATTTTTAGCAGGGGTTCCCTGAGACCAGAAAGTTATTTCTAGAGATCTGTGTTGAGAAAGGCTGTTCTAAGGTCTCCTTCACTCTAGCAGTTGATGGTCGATAAAACCCCGTAGTTGAGCTGTGCTTTTACTGTACCCAAATGCTAACCCCTTCTAGCTGCAGAAGTGGCAGTGGGGTGTATACAAGCTGCATCCGCTATGCATTTCGCCACAGCAGCAATTATGTTGCTTTTGGTGGGCATAGCGCCCGCCAAATGTGGTCCCATTCAAGTGAATAGGGTCACTCATCAAGTGCCCTATGAGGTGTGCTAGTGTAGGAGTCAAGGGGTTAAAGCAGGTGGTGATGTGAGATGGCACCTCCAGACTTTTTGCAAATTGGCTCTATAAAGAGCAATCGGAACGAGGTTTGCTCTTCAGAGACCAAAAGCCCTTAGCTTAGATATTTGTTTTCCTCTGAATGTGTACAGAGCTGCCAAACCCAATGTCAGTAATAAAACCTAAATGTGTCTCTTGATCTTTAACACCTTCAGCTCCAGAAGGCTTAACCCTCTTCCTGACCAGGCCATTTTTTGCTATTCAGCACTGCGCTACTTTAACTGGTAATTGAACCGTCATGAAATGCTGTACCCAAACAAAATTTATATAATTTTTGTCACAAATAGAGCTTTCTTTTGGTGGGTATTTGATCACCTCTGGGTTTTTAATTTTTTTGCGATATAAACCAAAAAATACTGAAGATTTATAAAAAATATATATTTTTTTTTATACTTTCTGCTATAAAACATATCCATTAAAATATCAACTTTCTTAATCATTTTTGACCCAAATGTATTCTAAGACAAGTTTTTGATTAAAAAAAATAAAAAAATTTATATTGCTTGGTTTGTGTGGAAGCTATAACCTTTACAAGCTATGTTGTGTATATACTAGAATTGTATTTTTTTTTTTTTTTTTTTTTTGATATTACTAATGGCAATGAACGACTTATAATGGGATTGTGATAGTGCTAGGGGGGAACTGACTAACTGCCACTGACCTCACCAGTTGACATTAATACAGTGATCAATAATAATACTATACACTGTCACTGTACTAATGACACTGGCTAGGAAGAGGTTAGCATCTAGGACGATCAAGGGGTTAATTATGTGCCTAACTCTGTGTAAAGTGTGCCAGTTTTTACCAACGAGCTCCGCTTCTCATCCCTGCTTTGCTGGGATAAGAAACAGAGAGATAGTCCCCTATGTACAGAGCTCTGTGTTGATTGTCAACACAGAACTCTGGACTGTGATTGTACACAGCCAATCAGCAGGTCCTGATCGGGACTTACTGATAGGCTCCCACTGTGTGCAATCTTAGCGGGAGCATGCATGTGTGTTCCCTAAACCCAGAAGTAGGTAGTGACATACCTGTATGTCGCTTTGCAGTGACCGCTTGTCCGCAATACAATGCAGGTGGGCAGCCGCTAAGTGGTTATAATGTAAAACAAATCCAAAACAAAAGCCTTTTTTTTTTTTTTTTTTTTTTTTTTAAATGAAACCAATTTTCATCCATATTTGAACAACTTTTCAGTTCTACTCTGCTGTGCTACACTCGACGAAACTTGTGATTCCTTCACCCATATGAAGACACTCAAAGGGGAAAGACCTTAAAGTTATAAAAGTCCATCTGCGGTCTTTATGTCAAATATCTTGAAACCTCCTCTGATATTAGTGGTTAATGATTCCAGTAGCATACAGGATGTGACCCCCGATGTACTATGCGGTATAATCCAATATATAATGTCTTGTCTAAGGATAAAGCCTCCACTATTACACAGAACGTGACCGTGGTGTAATGCAAGAACTAATAGTATAACACCCTTTCATTACATAATCATAAACACGTTAACTAGCACTGATGAGTCAGCTCATTCTCATTTCCTCCACAGCCCAAAATAAAAGCAATCCTCTTTGATAGAGATTGTCCAACATAAGTTTTATCGATCGAAAGACACATTTTTATATTTATTCCAATTTTTATTATTGACATTGTGTTTTTGCCAGAGCTGCGCTCCTTGTATGT
Source organism: Glandirana rugosa (assembly GCA_018402905.1). Classification (NCBI taxonomy): domain Eukaryota; kingdom Metazoa; phylum Chordata; class Amphibia; order Anura; family Ranidae; genus Glandirana; species Glandirana rugosa. The sequence goes on along the minus strand of BLSH010235253.1, from coordinate 2,033,275 downwards.
AATATCGTCAGGGAGTGAGTATTGGCAGGGAAGTGCGGGAGAGAACAGAGCGAGGAGTGTTGTGAAATCTCTATCCCTAGGCTGGCTTTTTCTGCAGCAATGTGCCCGTAAGGTGAGGTTGTGACTTGATTAGATCCTTGCACACAACTTCATATATCTTGTGTTATTGTTCCATACCGCCCACAGCGATCCGCTGTATGGCGTGACAGTGGACATCCATGTCTTAAAAGTGTGTCTAAAACCAAGGAGAAAAATGTAATATATTGCATCTTACCAGTCCTTACATGTGACCGCTGCATTTGTTTCATTTTTTTGGAAATGTTTTCTTCGCTTTAGTTTCACCTGTTAATCCTACCAGTAACACACTTTTACTGCACTAAAATCTTCAGAGATTACCAGACGCCATGGTGTTAGGGGCGTCTGTCTTCCATGTAACATCTCAGTGCACCATTCTGGCTTGCTTTGACTACTGACCCGGTTTTACTGTCTTCTGGCAGACTATATTGTTACCTTTTTTGAAGCCTTTTGCCAATATGTATTCATGTTCCTATTATTAGTGCACCAAAATGAAAATTCTGGACCGAAAATTCAGCATGCTCTTGGTGGAAAACCGAAACCAAAATGGAGAGTTTTAAAAACATAAAAAGATTTTATATATATTTGTACTATATTCAACTTTTTAATTTCATGAATTTAAACTACAGCTAAAGGCAACATACATATTTTAGTAAATCCTCATATAACTACCTGAACATTACACATGGTAATAAATATAATAACTGAAATTATTTCCTTACCATGTAGCTGTGATTGGGGTCTATAATCCCCTCCATCAGTTCTCCTTAGCTGTATAGTGTAGTGATGATGGGAGGAGTTCTGCAGAGGTCAGATGTTATTTCCTGTCAGTGAAATAGCTGCTCTATCCCACAGACATCCAGACTTCTATGGTGCTCAGTCTATTTTACATAATGCACACCCATCTGCCAATCAACAGCTGGGTGTGTGCTATGTAACCACAGCCACAATATAGTACAGGTTACTTTGCACACAGATCAGTCTTTTAATCTGTGTGCTTCTCTCTGTCTGCACACTGGTAATTTGTAATATGTCAGAACAGAAAGAGCTAGGAGCTAGAGCAGTGGACGGGCAAAGGCAAGACATAGGTGAGAGTGGGCGAGGCTTCACAGGCCGACCGTGGGCAGAGCCTAATCATGATTCTAAGTAGAATGAGATCCCTCAGCTTCCCATGTGATGCAAAGCCCCTCCCCCAGTGATGTCAAGATGTTTTTTTTACAGAGAGATAGATGCAAATGGGGACAACGTGAGTCTAACACAGGCAATTCAGAAACCAGGAAGTAAAGTTGTCACTTCACTAAAAGAAGTGCACATGATAGCGGGGGACAAGGTAGATATCTCACCATCCTTACTGCTTTTTGCAAAACAATCAGTGACATGTTTAACAGACTGTATAGGTGCATAACATATTGAGTTTATAATTTTGACCATAGTTCTACTTTAAATGAATATGAACTTATTGTTGGCCATTGTCTGTACCTTTTTTCTTTTATTTTAAGCCACCCTTTTTTCTATTTTCGACCATTAGCACCTTTTTCATCTATTTTTGGCCATTATCGGCACCTTTTCTCTTACGTTCACTGACAGACAAGTCATTAGACAAGTGGGGGTTATATGCACATCCTACCAGGAGTTGACTAGGCAAATAGAAAAAAAGCAAGCTGACCCCTCCCAGGGCGCCGTCCTTACTCTCACATATAACCCCCCTGCTCTGCTTAGCATATCAGTTTTTTATGCCTAGTGCAAGGAGTTAGACCTGGCTCCCTTATGGGATCTGCGCTTCACCTTTTTTGCTACCGCTTTTTTGTTTTCTCAAGCTATCTGATGAGGACTGCTATCAAGAAGCCGGCTGGGGCATAGGGGATTTCTAGTATCCTGAACTTTCCCCAGCGCGGCCGACCAGTGCGAGCTAACCCTTAGCCTTGGCGGGGTCCGCCGCATCGTGCCCGTTCTGTGCGGGTGGCCATTGGGTGATCCCTACTTGTGCCCAGTGACTGGACTCTGCTCCCGTCCAGGGGCCCTTGGCCTGCAGCAATCCTTCTCCGCCAGCTGGGAGGAAAGTCTGTAACCGGGTGGCTACCCGCTGTGCCCGTCGAGAGTGGTGAGTGACATCCCCTCTCTGGGGTGCGGAGGGGGGGGGTGACTAGTGGTGCTGTTCTCCTGTGGAGGGTACAAGGGTCCGGGTTCCACTGCCCTGTTCTCACCCCCCCCACTTTCCCCCACCCCCGCGATTGTTACACCGCCATGCGGTGATTCCCCGTCATGCGGTGTTTCCCCGCCATTGTGCAGCGTATCGCCGCTATTGGTGACCATTTTGCCATAGCCGCGACCTTTTGTAAGAGTGTTTTGGCCGCTCGGCGGCCGTTTTGCCGTAGTCGTGGCCATTTTGCCATGGGCTTTTTGGCCTCTTGTGACCGCTCGACGGCCATGTTTGGTGTGCTTGCCGAATAGAAAACGTGCATTCAGCACCATTTTCTCTCCTGCTTAGCGGCAGTCGGCTTGGCAGTGGTGGACAGCATTGGCAGAGGTTACAGGGCACTCAAACACAGCAAGTGTTAGCTGGTTTTCTCCCTGAGGTGTTGGTGGCGGTGGTGCAGAGACCTCCTGGGCGTATCCCGGTCACTCTGAGGGGCAGTTGGTGGTGTCACATTGTGGGGGTGACATGGCCTGTAGGCCTCCGATGTATTCCGGTGGCTGAACCTGCGAGTTCATATCCAGAGGCGTGGAAGCGCAAGCTGCGCTGGGACCTCTGGTTCCACTGCAAACATCCATTCTGTGATGGTTTTTTGCCCGGGGGGTACCGAGCTGTGCCAAGGGGGTGTCGAGGAAGCGTCCACCCCCTTTCAGGGGGGGGGATCGGTACCGGAAGGGGCGCTGTGGTCACAGGGACCCCCATAGAGCTCCCAGATGATGTACTGGAAGCCCTCGGTCGGTGAGGAGGACCATTGGGCGTGAAAAGGCGTTGGTGGCTCCCCTGATCTCCGACATCCATGAGTTATCATAGCTGGACCAGGCTGGGGAGTCACAGGAGACTGCCTACGTTGTGGGTCTTTTATGCCATATCGGACCCCTAAGGTGTTCCCTTATGTCCAATTTTTTTGAACAGTTTGTGGTTCAGGAATGGCAGCGTCCGCAGAATTCCTTTTCACTGCCCAAAAGTTTCCCTGTGTGCTATCCCTTTGGGGAGAGAATTCTGAGGAAATGGGCATCCCCCGCAGTGGACCCTTCGGTGGATCGCTTGAATACGGAGACGACCATCCCCTTGGAGGAGTCTCCACCTTTTAAGGCTCCATGCCGAAGACGGACGGAGGTGGTGGCCAAAGCATTGTTCTTGTTGGCGGGGTCAGCCATGGCGGCGCATTCCCTTACCGAGGGTGCAACCGCGTTGCACAATGAATTGAGCTCCGGGAGCTCGTTTGGGGCATCACAGCTAGCAGACCATCTGTTACAGGGTCTTCGGTACCTGTGTGACACAGCTTTGGGCCTGCTTCCCATGTTGTCTAAAATGTCTGTTTTCGCAGTCATCATCGGACGGGTGCTGTGGTTACACTGTTGATTGGGTGATCACGCGTCTAAAGAGGGCCTCACGGATCAGGGCGGTCGGCTCTTTGGGCCGCCGTTGCATGAAATCATTAAGGATCTCACTGGAGGGTAGAGCACTTTCCTTCTGGAGCCCAAGCGGCAGGAGTTCCGCCGTAAGGAGGGTCCTGCTCCTTCTGGTCAGTAGAAGTTTTTTCCGTGCACCTGGTGCATTGGGCAAGGCCTCAAGGCCCGGCAAGTCTGCCTAGGGTCCGGTAAACGGCCCTGGCAGCACAAGAGCAAAAAGACAGAGGATGAGTCCTCCTCCGCATGATGTGTTGCCCCCACCCAATTCTCGGGTGGGGGGGGGCCAACTTCCGGGGTTCGCAGACAGGTGGCCTGCCCTCTTTTCCGACCAGTGGGTGCAGGAAGTGGTGTCCTCCAGCACTCTATCCCCAGACAGGTTCTTCCCATCAAATTTAAAACTCCCTCAAGGGCGTTGAGGCTCTCCTGGAGGCTGTTCAGATGCTCTCCGAACAATGGGTAATTGTGGCGGTACATCCGCTTAAAAGGTTCTGCGGCTTCTATTCAAATCTTTTTGTGGTACCAAAAAAGGGTGGAGTCAGGCCGGTTCTGGACTTAGAAGCGCTGAACCACTTTGTGAAGGCGTGAGATTTCAGGATGGAATCTGTCCGTTCGGTCGTGGCCGCCCTGCACCAAGGGGACTTCACGGCGTCTCTGGATATCAGGGACGCGTACCTCCATGTTCCCATTTGTCACCGGCACCACCGCTTCATGCGCTTTGTGGAGGGAGATCTACATTACCAATTTGTGGTACTTCCCTTCAGTCTGGACTCGGCTCCTCGGGTTTTCACCAAGCTGGTAGCTCCTGTGATGGCGCTATTGAGGCAGAGAGGTATGGCTGTGGTGGCATACCTCAACGATTTACTCCTGGGAGCGGAGTCTGCTACGGCTCTGGAGGAGAACGTGGCTATCTCCATGGCCTTGTTGTCAGACTTCGGATGGTTATTCAACCTGCAGAAGTTGACGTTGACCCCGTCCTGTTGCCTGGAATATCTGGGTCTGATTCTGGACACGGAGCAGGCTAAGGTGTTTTCACCTCCGGCCAAGTCGCTGACACTGCAAGCAGTGGTGCAAACCCTGCTGTCACGCCAGTGGTCCTCCTTACGGGTCTGTATGCGGGTGTTGGGGCTCATGGTTTCAGCCTTCGAGGCGATACGTTACGCCCAGTGTCACACTTGGCTCCTACAGCGAGCGATTCTGTCATGTTGGGGCAAGTCTCCGCTGTCCCTGAACCAGCTGATTAGATTGGATCATCAGGCCAGAGGATTGTTAGACTGGTGGCTTCGGGCCCCGGCTCTAACGTTGGGGGAAGTCCTTCTCAGGCTCTGCCTCTTCCACTGGACGGTAAGGCTGCGCGGCCTCCCGGTTCGGGTTCAGTCGGACAACGCCACGGTAGTGGCGTCCGTGAACCATCAGGGCGGAACGAGGAGCTCGGCAGCTATTGCGGGAGTGGGTCTCATTCTGCGATGGGCAGAAGAACTTCGTGCCGGCAATTTCCTCCATTTACATTCAGGGCATGGAGAATTGGCAGGCGACCTTTCTGTCGCCAGTTACTGGATCAGGGGGAATGGTCCCTACATCCAGAGGTGTTCCGCCAGATTTGCCACAAGTGGGGCACGCCAGACGTGGACCTCATGGCGTCCAGGTTCAATCACAAGGTGCAGACCTTCGTGTGCAGAACAAGGGTAGCGCCTTGGGGTCGGTATCGGCTCCTGTACACCTTCCCTCCCATCCAGCTTCGACCTCGGCTACTGCGCAGGTTAGAAGCAGAAGGGATTCCGACAATCCTGGTAGCTCCGGATTGGCCTCGGCGCCCTTGGTACGCTGACCTGGTGCGGATGGTGACAGATGTTCCCTGGCGTCTTCCGCTACGAGAAGATCTCCTGTCACAGGGACCCATCCTGCACCATGCTTTACCCTCGCTGGGTTTGACGGCATGGCTATTGAGTCCCAGATGTTGAGGATAGGGGTGTCTCTGACTCCATGATCCCTACTATGCTTTAAGCACCCAAGTGTACTTCATGCGAGATTTATCATCGTACCTGGAAGGCCTAGATTGCCTGGTGTGAGGCGGGGCGTTGGAACCCTCGCTCTTACGTTGTGTTCCAGGTCCTTTTTTTGCAGCAGGGCCTGGATAACAAATTGGCGTTCAGTACTCTCAAGGGTCATATTTCGGCCCTGGCGTTTCTCTTTCAGCGGCCTTTGGTCTCACATTCATTGATACGTACATGTGTACAGGGTGTACGCCATGTGGCTCCTCAGATAGGGTCGCCTTTGGCGCCATGGGATTTGAATTTGGTACTTTCTGTACTGCAGAAACTGCCATATGAGAAGATCAGAGATATTCCCTTACAATGGCTGTTGCAAAAAGTTGCTTTTCTTGGTGGCCATTACATCCGCTAGGCGGGTGTCTGAGTTGGCAGCATTGTCCTGCAAGTCTTCCTACTTGGTCCTTCATAGGGACAAGGCGGTCTTGTGACCTTCCCCTTCGTTTTCTACCGAACGTGGTCTCTTCTTTACACATAAATGAGGATATTGTTCTTTCTTCATTATGTCTGCACCCGTCGCATGCCAAGGAGTTTGAATTACATTCTTTGGATGTCGTTAGGGCTTTGCGGGTGTATTTGGTGGCTACAGCTTCCTTTCGGAAGCCTGATGCGTTGTTTGCGCTGATGGATGGACCACACACGGGGCTGGCGGCCTCGTTGGCTACTGTCTCCCGTTGGTTCGGACAGACCGTGACCCATGCGTATACTGTTCGGAGCAAAGTCCCTCCTTTTCCAGTCACGGCTCATTCCACCAGGGCAGTTAGCACTTCCTGGGTTTTCGGACACCAAGCTTCGGTGTCACAGATGTGCAAGGCGGCTACTTGGGCCTCGGTGCACACGTTTACTAAGGTTTTACAAAGTTGATGTGTCAGCATCTGCGGATGCTGCTTTTGGCCGTAATGTTTTACGGGTGACGGTGTAGGCGCGGCTGGCGCCTCCTGAGAGGATTCTGTTGGGTACAGTTGTTGTTTACCCACCCCTCTTGACTGACACAGCTTTGGGACATCCCCATGTCTAATGAAGGGCTGCGTCTGTCAGTGAACGTAAGCGAAAAAGGGATTTTATTAAAACTTACCGTAAAATCCTTTTCTCTGAGTTCACTGACAGACGCAGCACCCAACCCTCTGTGTTGCATTTGTTCGGCTGGTTATGAACTGATATGCTAAGCAGAGCAGGGGGGTAATATGTGAGAGTGAGGATGGCCCCCTGGGAGGGGTCAGCTTGCTTTTTTCCTATTTGCCTAGTCAACTCCTGGTAGGATGTGCATATAACCCCCACTTGTCTAATGAAGGACTGCGTCTGTCGGTGAACTCAGAGAAAAGGATTTTACGGTAAGTTTTAATAAAATCCCTTTTTTTCTATTTTCAGCCTTTATCGGCACCTTTTTGTTTTTTTCGACAAAACGCCAATAACCCTATTTTTGGCCAATGTATCTGTGCATCCATAGTTCCTACAGGTTGTGACTTCTATTTGAAAATATTTTGCTAAATATAGAATTGAAAAAAAAAGAAAAGTGGGGTTCTGTAGTCCCCAGAGTTTGAAGACCGCAATGTAATGCAACCAATGCAGTACTGATTATGGCAGGATCAACAGTTTTTTTTTTTTTTTCTTTACACATATTGAACTGATGTAACACAACTATTTGAATTGTATGTTAAACTGATAGAAAGCAAATACATTCATTGTTGGAGTTTTAATATACTCACTAGTCTACAAATGTCTCTCTACTATAGGAATAATGAAAGGAAAAGCTGTGACATTTGTACCCCTGATGTCTTGGGGTGAAAAGAAAAAAAAA
>BLSH010235253.1:2004805-2025741 GCA_018402905.1 Glandirana rugosa | reverse complement strand
TTTTTTTTTTTTTTTTTTTTTTTTTTCTTTTATTACGATACACTCAAGCCCTTGACCACATCTTCCTTCATTACAATCACAGAAACCCTAAGGCTCCTTTAACACTTCAAGTTGTGTTTACTGCATGATTTTTGGCTGTATACCTGCTGATGGCGATTGCTGTGGCCAATCACTGCACAGAGTTCTGTGTTTACAAACACAGAACGCTGAACACAAAACAGGGATCTGGTTGTTTTTTTTTCTCCCTGAAATCAACTCTGAGTTCAGGGAGAAAAGATAGCCAGATCCTATGAATAAAAGCACTTGTTAGGCACTCTGTTCCATGGGATCCACAGATTCTGGTAAGGAGCTTGTACAAGCAGTGATGAGATTTAGAAGAGCCACGTTAATGACTAATTTGTCATTTGGAATTGTGCGAACACAGAACATATAATTTTGGACTATTGATGTCATATTTCCATTTTTAATTCTATTCCTTTCCTGGGAATTCAGGATTTTTTGAACTGTTATTTTATACAATGGGTGATTTACTAGATCACATTTTTTATGAACATTTGTATTTACGAACATTTGTTTTTATTTGGTTAACCATTGATTGTTTCCTTTCACGTAACAACCTGCTTTGCTGGGGGTTTTTTTTGCCTTCCTCTGGATCAACTGTGGGTGAAGGATTGTATATGGGATTATTTGGTTGTATGTGTGTGTGTGTGTGTGTGTGTATATATATATATATATATATATATATGTATGTATATATATGTATATACTTTTTTTTTTTTTTTGGTTGAACTGGATGGACTTGTGTCTTTTTTCAACCTGACTAACTATGTAACTATGTAACATTGGTTGCTTATGTGTTTTCACAAACTTATATGGATTAGCGCACTTTTTTTATATTTGATACAGTTAACCCCTTGATTGTCCTGATAACCTCTGTCACCCAGCCAGTGTCGTATGTACAGTGTACAGTATTATCACTGATCACTGTATCAGTGTCCCTCCCAGCCAGTGTCAGCGCCAGATTGCCTGCCTATCACAGTCACACAGTATAAGTGATATAATCACCACCATTACTAGTATACAGTGAGAGGAAAAAAGTATTTGATTCCCTCCTGATTTTGTACGTTTGCCCAAAGAAATGTCTATAATTTTAATGGTAAGTTTATTTTAACCGTGAGAGGCAGAATAACAAAAATATCCAGGAAAACGCATTTCAAACCAGTTATAAATGGATTTGCATTTTAATGAGTGAAGTAAGTGTTTGATCCCCCATCAATCAGCAATATTTCTGCCTCCCAGATGTCTTCTATACAGGTATTATTATTGTATAGATTAGGAGCACTCTCTTAAAGGGAGAGCTCCTAATCTCAGTTTTTTATCTGTATAGAAGACACCTCTGTCCACAGAAGCAATCCATCAATCAGATTCCAATCTCTCCACCATGGCCAAGACCAAAGCGCTGTCCAAGGATGTCAGGGACGAGATTGACCTACACAAGGCTGGAATGGGCTACAAGACCATTGCCAAGCAGCTTGGTGAGAGGGTGACAACAGTTGGTGCGATTATTCGCAAATGGAAGAAACACAAACTAAATGTCAATCTCCCTCGGTCTGGGGCTCCATGCAAGATGTCACCTATTGGAGTGATCATGAGAATGGTGAGGAATCGGCCAAAAACTACACAGGAGAATCTTGTCAATGATCTCAAGGCAGCTGGGACCATAGTCACCAAGAAAACAATTGGTAACACACTACGCTGCAAAGGACTGAAATCCAGCAGCCCCTTCAAGTACCCCCCGCTGAAGAAAGCACATGTACAGACCCGTCTGACATTTGCTAATGAACATCTGAATAATTCAGAGGAGAACTGGGTGAAAGTGTTGTGGTCAGATTAGACCAAAATCAAGCTCTTTGGCATCAACTCGGCCGTGTATGTAGGAGGAGGAGGAATGCTGCCTATAACCCAGAGACCCACCATGTTTAACGTTGGAGATGGTGTTGGGGTCATAGGCAGCATTCCTCCTCCTCCAAACACGGCGAGTGTTCACAGTTACAAATACTGTAACAAGGAACAAGATGGGAAGAGGAGTGGTCAAGGGCCTGCAGATGTGCAGTGGGAGCCTGGGATAGAAGGAATCGGGCAGCAATTGGAATGCTTTCACCTGATAAGTGAGCCCTCCTGCTTGCCCACTGCAGGGCTAAATGTAGAAAAAAACTACCTGCCATTTGTATTAGAGCAATGTTTTATTTGCCTTCTCTTTTCAATAAAGAAACTCAGATTCAAAAATAAATCCTACTGTTTTGTAAGATAGTTGGCATTTGGTAGAAAAATTGTAAATTTACGATCACCCGCTAAACATCAGACCTAATAAAGGGGTAATTGCCTAGGAAGGCGGTTCGGGGCGGGGGGGATTATGATGCAATAGAGGAAAATTTGGAAACTCCATTGCTCTCCGGATCTCTGAATGTGCCGCACTGTAATTGCACAAGGGACGTCCTTTCTATTGCGGGAACTCTCAGTGGCGCATCGGTTTAATAATTCATATTTTCATTAGAATTGTGGGAAAACTTAATTTACATAATTAGCAGGAGCTGGGAAGTTGTTGGCTTGATTTTAATGTGGTGTTACATTTTAATGAATTCCAGAGGAGCAGGGTGTGCTCTGCACTCACACCTCCCCCCCAAACACCCTACTTTGTGAAAGATGAATCTATGCAGAGCCTCCCCTGCCTAGACACCACTCAGGCTTACAAATGACTTTTTCTTCCAGGATTGGTATTGCTGTTTCATGTACTTGATCCAGTTCCTGGATGAAATCAGTCGAATACTTTGATCTCTCATTACTTAAGGAAGACCTGCCCCCCTCCCCCTCACAATCCTATGCCTAGTCCTTTGTGATGATTGCACTCTGATTAATAAAAAGAACATTTCAGTTTTGGAACATGCTGCACATTCAGATCTTGGCAGGAACAAGAGCAGGGCTACAAGGCGCGCGCGTGCGTGCGTGCGTGTGTGTGTGTGTGTTAAGGGGATGGTTAGTTGGTTATCAGGGCAAGAAGCTAGGAGTTCCCATTAGCAGAGTTTTTTTTTAAGCTGAACTCTAGGCAGATATCAAAAATAGTAAACACACAAGAAGGAAGACCGCTCCAGGTGAAGATAAAAGCTCCAGAAGACTGTGTGCATGTCCGGTCCGTGAACCGGTAACATGGAATCCGAAAACAGCAAATTGACAGCACCACAGAAGCTTCTGAAAAGGTTGTGTTTATTGTAGTGAAACAGCATACACGTAAATCACATCATAGTCCATAGGATGTATATCTTAGGCACAAAAACGATTGACGCGTTTCACGGGAATTCACATCACATTCACAAATGAAAGCCATGCAGAAGAGCTCAGAGAGAGGGGGGAGCAGCAGCACAAGAAGCCAATCAGTTGTGCTGCAGTGCAAAGCGCATGACGACCGGAGGAGGGAGCAGAGAGATGATCTGACCATTCTGGACATAATTATAAATTGTTTGGCTGATAAAAAAAAAATGAAAAGGTGAACTAACATAACTAACATGACCCCCCCCAAATCCCTGATGTACTTACCTCTCTGGTTGATGAGCTGTCAGTGCCCACACAGCCGCGGTAGCAGTCTGGGGATTTGAAATCTCCACTATTCTCCAACTTTTTTCTGCAGGGCTTCTGGTATAGAGCAGAGCAATGCTCTGTGCTGTCGCTTACCAATCAGAATTGCTTTGATCAGCCATAACGCATCTTTGTATATCAGGGTATAGTGTTCCTTAACCACTTAAAGTGGTTGCATTCTATGCATTAAGATAAAAAGCCTTCTGTGTGCAGCATCCCCCCTCATCCCTCCCTAATACTTACCTGAGGTCCCTCTCTGTCCATGAGTGTCTTAGCAGTCCCAGATTCTCTCCACCTGATTGGCTGAGACACAGCAGCGACGGTATTGGCTGCCGCTGCTGTCAAATTAAGTCAGCTAGTCAATCAGGGGAGAGAGGGGTCGGGACTCCATGTCTGAATGGACACAGGGAGCTGTGACTCGGCTTGGGTGCCCCCACAACAAGCTGCTTGCTGTGGGGGCACTGAACAGGAGGGAGGGGCCAGGAGCACAGAAGATGGGCCCGAGAAGAGGAGGATTGCGGCTGCTCTGTGCAAAACCACTGCAGAGGGCAGGTAAGTATAACATGTTTGTTATTTTTATAGGAAAGTAATAGACTTTAAAATCACTTTAAGGTGGTCTCACACAGCGGGAGCCCAGCGGTGTTTGCCGCGAACTCGATGTCTGCTGGCACCTGCCAATCATTGAGCAAAGAGGCTCGAATAGCGGCAGAATAATGGTCTGCCTATTTAAGGCAGATTGCCATTCTGGCAGGAGGGAAGGTATGGATCCTGTGTCCCTGCAAAGCAGGGACTAGTTCCATGTTTTCCCCTAGTAAAAACACCTCACACGGTGTTGTAAAACACTGGGTAGCCACACAGTTAACCCTTTGATTGCCCCTGATAACGCCTTCCCAGCCAGTGTCATTAGTACAGTGACAGTGCATATTTTTAGCACTGTTAGTGTCCCTGGTCCCCAGAAAGTGTCAGTTATGCAGGCCATACATGGGTCTAATTCCGAACAAATTTTCTTTTGAAAATCTGAAATTTAGTGATCCGATGATGCTACCATTGATTTCAAAATTCGACCAACCAAGCCTTCAGTGTCACAGAAAATAATTTTCGTGGCTGGGAATCTTCTTTTCTTTCTGGGAATTTTCTGTTTTTGCACTCATGTGCATTTCTTTTTCGATTTTATTTCTCTCACAATTCTCCCATCATTGGTTAGAAAGTCGTCAGTTCAAAATCTTCTCAACGCGCCTGATTACTCAAATTTCGATGGCTGTACAAAAATTGGCAGTTCCTGTTGCCTACTAATGGTGCAAAATTTGAACAAAAATTCTTAGATAAGATTTTCAAAAGAAAATTCTTTCGGAATTTGTGTATGGCCGGCCTTAAAGGGGTGGTAAAGGCAGAAGGTTTTTTTTTTTTGTCTTAATGCATTCTATGCATTAAAATAAAACCACCTGTGTGTAGCAGCCTCTTCAGCACCCCCTAATTACTTACCTGAGCCCCATCTCTCTCCAGCGATGTCCACGGGTGTCTTAGCTGTCCGGGACTCTCCTCCTGATTGGCTGAGACACAGTGGTGCCATTGGCACCCACGGCTGTCAATCAAAGTCAACCACTCGGGGAGAGATGGGGTGGGGCTGAGTCAGTGCTCCTTGTCTGAATGGACCAAAGGAGCTGTGACTCACCTCTGGTGCCCCCATAGCAAGCTGCTGGCTGTGGGGGCACTGGATAGGACGCAGGAGCCAGGAGAGCAGAAAAGGACCCGAAAAGAGGCTGCTCTGTGCAAAACCAACTGCAGAGAGGAGATAAGTATAATACAGGCGGTCCCCTAGTTACAAACATCCAACTTACAAACGACTCCTACTTACAAACGGAGGGAGACAACAGGAAGTGAGAGGAAATCTCCCCCTAGGAAGGAAAATTCACTCCTGTAAGAGTTATTATGGAAAAAGGTGTCTACACTGATGCTTTACCACCAAGGTTTGTTTCCAAAACAACCCAAAATTTTCAAAATCCAATTATCATTGGGGCAGGAAGTGAGGTGAAATCTTCTGAACAGAAACATAGACAGCAAAACAAACATTACAGTGGTGTGTTACCCCTTCCCTATGCTACCCTGAAAGCTTAAAGATAGTTTTTTTGGCTGAAGCTACATTTAAAAAATTTACCTGTTCCGACTTACAAACAAATTCAACTTAAGAACAAACCTACAGTCCCTATGTTGTTTGTAACCCGGGGACTGCCTGTATGTTTGTTTTGTTTTTAACCACTTCCTGACCATCGCTGTCATGGCGGCGGTCACTTTGAAGTGGAATACCGTTATGGTAGCAGATAGCTACCATTACCCCGGTATCTTCTTTTAGTGCAGGCGATTCTGCACGATAAAAGTGGTCTCAGCAGCGGATACGCCACGAGATCACTTTTATCAGCGGCGGGAGAGGTGCCCCCCCGCTGCTTTCCGGTCATCTCTGCCGCTTACCGGACCCGCGGGCAGTGGCGGAGATAATCGTGTTTGTCCCCCCACAGTGTCTGTGAGCCGAGCCAAAACATGGCATAGCGGATTTAGGAGGTCCTGGCATGCTTTTCTCTATTACAAGGCATGTTTACATTTCTTATAATAGGACTAAAAGTGATCAATTTTTTTTTTTTTAAAGAACAGTGCAAAAATTAAAAAGTAAAATAACTAAAAAAAAAAAAAAAAAATGTAAATCTGCCCGTCCTCACGAGCTCGCGCGCAGAAGCGAATGCATACATAAGTCCCGCCTACATATGAAAACGGTGTTCAAACCACACGTGAGGTATCGCCACGATCGTTAAAAAGAGCGAGAGCAATAATTCTAGCACTAGACCTCCTGTGTAACTCAAAAATGTTAACCTGTAGAACTTGTTAAATGTCGCCAATGGAGATTTTTATGTTGCAAAGTTTGTCGCCATTCCGCGAGCGGACGCAATTTTGAAGCATAACATGTTGGGTATCATTTTACTTGGCGTAACATCTTTCACAATATGGAAAAAATTGGCCTAACTTTACTGTTGTCTTATTTTTTAACTCATAAAACTGATTTCTATTTCGTTCACGAGGACGCAGCCTCTTAATCTTGACATGTGAGGTATGAACCTTTTACCAGGAGTAGACTAGGCAGAACATAGTTCAGGCAAAAAGCAAGCTAGCCCCTCCCAGGGGGCAGTCCTCACTCTTCATAACCCCCTCCTCCCTGCTAGTACTTCAGTTTTTTTCTGCCTAGTGCAAGGAGTGGACTTGGCTCCCTGCTGCGATCTGCGGTTCCCCAATCTTTTTGTTTTTCTCAAGCTATCTGATGAAGAATTCAATCAAGCAGCCGGCTGGGTGACAGGCTTAAGATATCTAGGCCCAGGTAGTCTCCCCATCGCGGCCGACGGATGCGAGCCATCTCTTAGCTTGCATCGGCTTAAACGTCCCACCAGTGCACTGTGTGACCGGGCTACGACTCACGTCGAGGTGTCGCATGGGCGTCAGGTCTGTCTCGGGTGGCTACCCGCTGCGCCCGTCTGGAAGGGTCAGTACGCCTCCCCCTGCCCCCCTCGGGGGTGCGGAGGAGGGGTCTGGCGGGTGTCGTATCCCCCCCCCCGTCTGGGTGTGGGTGGTTCTGGTCGTCCCTCTTACCCCCGCGCCACATTCTTGCCTCCGGTGCTGCTGTCCTCGGCGGCCATTTTTGGTTGGTCTCCTGATGGGCAAATAGCATGTGATTTGGCGCTGTTTCCTCATTCTGGACGGCGCAGTCGACACGTGTGGGGGAGCTCCCAGCAGCAGCAGCAGTGGAGGCAGAGTGGCAGACTTTCAGCGAGTATAGCTGGCTTCTCCCTGGGGTGCTGGTAGCGGCGCAGTGCGGGTCCTCCTGGGCATTTCCGGGCCGCTGTGCGGGGGCAGCTGAGGGGTGGCTTTGTGGTGGGCGTGCGTCCTGTAGGCCTCACAAGTGTTCCGGGGGGTAGCGCAATGGCGGCTGAACCGGGAGTGTCTGTTCCGGAAGTCTCCCCGCCCACCCAATCCGCCCACCCCTCCCCCATCCTCTGAGGATTCAGAGCCGGAAGGGGGGTTATGTGTTCACAGGGACCCCCGTGGATCTATCAGATGGTGAATTGGACCCTTCTGACAGTGAGGAGGAGCAGGGGGCCACCGTAGCACGGGAGAAGGCATTGGTGGGCTCCCTGGTGGCTGCTGTCCGCGAGACGCTGCGTTTGGGCCAGGCCGGGACATCGCAGGAGACGGCTTACGCCTTTGGGTCCCATAGGTCGGCTCGGTCTACAAGGAATGGCAGCGTCCCCAGAATTTGTTTGCGTTATCAAAACGCTTTTCTGTGCGCTATCCTTTCGAGGATAGCTTGTTGCAGAAGTGGGTGTCCCCCCGTGGTAGACCCGCCGGTGGCCCGCCTGAACAAGGCTACCTCTATACCGATGGAGGGTTCTCCATCTTTTAAAAATCCGGCCGACAGGTGTCCAAGGCTATGTTCCTGGTAGCGAGGGCAGCCATGCGGCCGGTCCTGGCATCAACGATGGTGGCGCAGGTAGTGGGCGACAGTGTTGCACAAGGATTTGGGGAACCTCGTGGTTCCTTCGGAGTCTGTGCAGCTGGCTGACCAGCTGGCGCAGGGTCTCGGGTACCTCTGTGATGCGGCCTTGGACTTAACTCCCATGCTGTCGAAACTGGCAGTTTTTGCGATCATCATCAAACGGCTGCTGTGGCTACGATGCTGGTCGGGCAGCCATGCGTTGAAGAAAGGCCTCACGCACCTGCTGTTTCAGGGCGGTCGGCTGTTTGGGACTTCCCTGGATGAAATCATTAAGGATTTCACTGGGGGGGAAGAGTACTTTTCTTCCGGAGCCCAAGCGGCGGGAGCAGCGCCGAAAACATTGCCCCTCTTTTTCTACTCAGTAGCATCTTTTTTCGTGCGCCCGGTGTAGCGGGCGCGGGTAATCGGTCCTGAAAAGCTGCCGCAGGGAACCAGAAGCGTGCCTGGCAGCGCAAGTCCAGGAAGGCGGAGGAGAAGCCCGCCTCCGCATGATGGGTTGCCCCCGCCCGACGCTTGGGTGGGGGGTCGGCTTCTGGGGTTCGCGGCCTGGTGGACCGCCCGCATCTCGGATCTTTGGGTGCGAGAGGTGGTGTTGTCCGGGTACAAGATAGAGTTCTGTACCCTGCCCCCGGACAGGTTCTTCCCCTCAAATCTGAGACTCCCTCCGGGCGACGGCAAGCTCTGCGTGGGGCTGTGCAGGCTCTGTTCGAGCAGGGGGTGATTGTCCTGGTCCCTCCTGTGGAACGGTTCTGCGAGTTTTATTCCAACCTCTTTGTGTTTCCAAAGAAGGCTGGAGTCAGGCCGTTTATGGACCTAAAGGCGCTCAATCACTTTGTGAAGGCGCGCAAATTCAGGATGGAGTCAGTCCGTTCTGTCATGGCCGCGCTGCGCCAGGGTGATTTCCTGGCTTCTCTGGACATCAGTGACGCGTACCTCCACATTCCAATTCGTATTCGGCATCAGTGTTTCCTGCGTTTCGCGGTGGGGGACCTCCACTACCAGTTTTTGGCTCACCCCTTCAGCCTAGCCTCCGCTCCGCGAGTCTTCACCAAGCTGTTGGCTCCGGTACTGGCTCTGCTGAGGCAGAGGGGCATTGCGGTGGTGGCATATCTAGACTATCTGCTCCTGAGGGCGGAGTCGGCTCCTACCCTGGAGAACAACGTCTTGATCACCCTGGCTTCCCTGCGGGAGTTCGGCTGTTTGATCAACCTTCAGAAGTCGATGCTGGTCCCATTGCGCTGCCTAGAATATCTGGGCCTGATACTGGACACAGAGCAGGCGAGGGTGTGCTTGCCTCCAGGCCAAGTGGCTGACGCTGCAAACTGCGATACGGACTGCTGTCACGACGGTTGTCTTCCTTACGTTTCTGCATGTGGGTGTTGGGGCTCATGGTGTCGGCCTTTGAGGCGGTACCGTATGCCCAGAGTCACACCCGGCTCCTGCAGCCGGCGATTCTGCTGCAGTGGGACATTTCTCTGTTGTCTCTGGATCGGGTGATCAGGTTGGATCGCCAGACTAGGGGGGCTCTTGCTTGGGGGCTGCGGGCCCCGGCGTTGAGTCTGGGAAAGTTGTTACTTCCCCTGGAATGTTCAATTGTCACAACCTATGCCAGCCTAGCGGGCTGTGGGGGAGTCCTGGGGCGGTTGTCTGCCCAGGGCCGATGGTCCTCGGAGGAGTCCCGCCTTCCGATCAATGTGCTGGAACTGCGGGCGATCAGGCTCTGCCTCTCCCATTGGTCGGAGAGGTTGCACGGTCGACTGGTTCTGGTGAAGTCGGAGAACTCCACGGCGGTGGCGTATGTAAACCATCAGGGCGGCACAAGGAGCGTGGCGGCAGCCGTGGAAGCGGCCCACATCTTGAGGTGGGCAGAGCTTCATGTACCGGCCATCTCCACCGTTTACATTCTGGGCGTAGAGAATTGGCAGGCGGACTTTCTCAGTCGCCAGACTCTGGATCAAGGAGAGTGGTCCCTGCATCCAGAAGTGTCCGTCAGATCTGCCAGAGGTGGGGCACACCAGACGTGGTCCTGCTGGCGTCCCAGTTCAATCGCAAGGTGTGAACCTTTGTGTGCAGAGCAAGGGATCTGTTGGCGGACGCCGAGAACGCCCTTGTGGCTCCGGATTGGACACGGTGTCCTTGGTACGCTGACGTGGTATGGATGGTAACGGATGTTCCCTGGCGGCTTCCGCTACGCAAAGATCTGCTGTCGCAGGGGCCCATCTTGCACCCTGCTTTACACTCGCTGGCTTTGACGGCCTGGCTATTGAATCCCAGGTACTGAGGGATAGGGGTGTCTGAGTCAGTGATCCCCACCATGCTTAAGGCACGTAAGTCCATGTCACGCAAGATTTACCACTGCACTTGGAAGGCTTATATTGCTTGGTGCGAGGCTGGGGGGTGGAACCCCCATTCCTTTTCAGTGACTCAGGTACTGGTCTTTTTTTCAGAAAGGCCTGGATCAAAAGCTGGCATTGAGTACCCTCAAGGGTCATATTTCTGGCCTAGCGATTCTTTTCCAGTGTTCGTTAGCGATGCACTCTTTGATCCGTACGTTTGTACAGGGGGTACGTCATGTGGCCCCTCAGGTGCAGTCGCCCCTGGCGCCGTGGGATCTGAACCTGGTACTGTCAGTACTGCAGAAGCCGCCATATGAAAAGATCAGAGACATTTCTTTGCCGTTGCTCTCTCAAAAAGTGTCGTCCTTGGTGGCCATCACATCCGCTAGGCGGGTGTCTGAGTTGGCGGCGTCTTGTAAGTCTCCCTACTTGGTCCTGTATAAGGACAAGGCGGTGCTGCGCCCATCGCCTTCGTTTCTACTGAAGGTGGTTTCCTCTTTTCACATTGAGGACATTGTCCTTCCTCTGTGTCCACACCCGTCACATCCTAGGGAGGTTGCTTTGCATTCCTTGGATGTGGTTAGGGCTTTGGGGGGGTGTATTTGTCGACCACAACCTCCTTCCGGAGGTCGGACGCGCTGTTCGTGGCTGTTCGCGCAAAGGGCTGGCGGCCTCATCGGCCGCGCGTTGGATCAGACAGACTGTGACCCGTGCGTATGAGGTTCGGGGTCAAGAACTCCCGTTTCCGGTCACGGCTTATTCCACCAGGGCAATTGGCACTTCCTGGGCATTCCGACGCCAAGTGTCAGTGTCTCAGGTGTGCAAGGCTGCCACTTGGACCTCTGTGCACACCTTTGCTAAGTGTTACAAAGTTGATGTGTCGGCATCTGCGGATGCTGCTTTTGGCCGCAATGATTTGCAAGCAGCGGTGTAGGCGCGTCTGGCGCCTCCCGGAGAGTTTCCGTTGGGTACAGTTGTTATTGTTGTTGCCCACCCCTCTTTGTTTGACACTGCTTTGGGACGTCCCCACATGTCAAGATTAAGAGGCTGTGTCCGTCAATGAACGAAAGAGAAAATAGGATTTTTTGACTTACCGTAAAATCCTTTTCTCTGACGGATGCAGCACCCACCCCTCTGTGTTCTGAGTTTGTACTGCTTGTTATGAACTTAAGTACTAGCAGGGCGGAGGGGGTTATGCAGAGTGAGGACTGCCCCCTGGGAGGGGCTAGCTTGCTTTTTGTCTGAACTATGTTCTGCCTAGTCTACTCCTGGTACAAGGTGCATACCCCACATGTCAAGATTAAGAGGCTGCGTCCGTCAATAAACTCAGAGAAAAGGATTTTACGGTAAGTCAAATCAATTTTTTTTTTATTTTTAAAACGCGCTTGTAAGACCACTGTGCAAATACGATGTGACATAAAGTTTTGCAATGGCCGCCATTTTATTCTCTAGGGTGTTAGAAAAAAAAAACCAATATATAATGTTTGGGGGTTCGAAGTAATTTTATAGTAAAAAACAAACAAACCTGGTTTTAACTCGTGAACACCGAACCCAAAAAACAGGCTCGGTCTTGAGAAAAAAAAAAGAAAAATGACTTTACCATCACTTTAAGACCTGTACATACTATGAGAAAATCAGGCAAATGATCAGCCAGTTTCTGCTCGATGTTTCACAGCAAGTCGGAAACAAGGATAGAAAAAATGTAAGAAAATTCTCGTACAACAAAGGCTTTTTTTTTTTCTTTTAATATTTGTTGTTTCTGACTTTGTTCAGTCTTTAATATCTAATATTAAACGTTCATTCTGTTCCCTTATGAGAAAAAATTTGGAGTTTGTCCCTTTGGAAATTTTCGTTTGGAAGGTCTGTATCAGTTGTGGAAAGTTCAGAAAGCTGTGCGATCATTGCTCAAAGGAAAATGTTTGCCCGATTTTCTTATAGTGTGTACGAAGCATTAGTGTCAGACTGTCAGCCGCAATATCTCAGTCCCGCTATAAGCTACTGATCTCTGCCATTATTAGTAAAAAAAAAAAAAATCCCATAGTTTGTAGACGCTATAACTTTTGCACAAACCAATCAATATAGGCTTATTGGGATGTTTTTTTTTTTTTGTTTGTTTTGTTTTTTTACCAAAAATATGTAGCAGAATATATATTGGTCTAAATTTATGAAGAAATTTGATTTTTTTTTTTTGATATGTTTTATAGCAGAAAGTAAAAAATATATATCAATTTTTTTTTCAAATATGTTGTTTTTTTTTTTTTGTTTATAGCACAAAAAAAAGGGGAGGGTAAATCTTCCGGCGGGCAAGTGATACCAGAACCATTGCAACCCACCCCTCTTACCAACCCACCTTACTAAGCCATGTATATACATTCATTGACTGTGTCTTACTCATTGTTTGTTTCTATACTTGAAATTCAAAAAGCTTTCCATTTAAATGTATTCAACTGAAAAATCTTGTTTCTACTTCATTGAAAATACTGAATCGTACCAGGTTCAGCACGCGGAGAAGTTTCCGACAGCGATTACGTCAGTGCAAAATGATTGCGTTTCACAATGAGAGGCATGCGATACAGAACAGCAGCAGAGTACAGGCCGTGAAGAAGGGAGGAGAAAATGATTTCACCCCTTAATAAATAGGCCTCTTTACAGAGTCCGCTCTCTGTTTTCAGGCTGGTGGAGGATTGGAGTGATAGATGATCCGTTAAGTGCTTATTATCTGCCCAGAAATCGCCTCCGAGGCTGTTCGCTGATATTATGGCGCGCTAATTGTTGGAGGTAAAGTGCGATGCGCCTTGTGTTTAGACTCCCTTGTGTACCGCCAAAGCCTCGTTTAATTATGCCCTGCTAGCTAATGACCTACTAGCAAATTCATGATTCCTCATCTCCATAAAATAACTGGGTAATGATATTCTAAATGGAAGGAAGGCAGTACAATATAATAATGAGCTTTTCTTACAGTCCGCTGCAGCCTAGCTCTCTTACATCCTGCGGCATTTGAATACATTTATTGCCCGTTCCATCCGACATCCGTTTCAAACCGCACAGTCAGCTGGGTGTGTAAGGGTTAACTAGTGTCCATGCTGGAGGTATTTATTGTGATTTACTAACATTTATATAGTTTAATAGATTATAGTAGGCACAGGTCCGTGTAAATGGAGAACTGTAATTTTTCATCCTCTTTTTTTTTTTTTTTTTTTCGTCTCTTGCCGACCACATAATGCATCTATGCATTCACAGCCCCTTGAGGTTGTGCGCTGAGAATGCGCCCCCGATCATGCGACTGTTGTGAGAGCTGCAGTCAAATGACAGAGAAGCAGCATTGCTCTCTGGGCACTGGGCTGGAGAATCTACACATCCGTCTGTTATGGTTAATGTACTAGTATGGTAAATTGTCCCAAGTTTTTCCTATAGATTGTCTCTGGAGATTTTTGGGATTTTTAAAAGTGCTTCAAAACAAGGCTTCAGACAGGCTTTGTTAAAGCTCTCTTAACGCCAGTCAAAACTCCTGTCTCTAAATAAAATGGTTCGCTTACAGTCCTGTTTACACCTTGTGTTTGCTTTGGCTTTGCTTCAAAAATTATACCCCATGTAGCTTTAGTGATGATTCAAAGCATCTTCAAAGCCTCCATAGAAGTCTAAGGGCTCGTTTACCTTACTTCTAAACAGGGCGTTAGACAGGCTTTGTTAAAGCTCCCTTAACGCCAGTCAAAGCTCCTGTCACTAAATAAAATGGTTAGCTTACAGTCCTGTTTACACCTTGTGTTGGCCTTGCTTTGCTTCAGCTTTGCATCAAAAATTATACCCCATGTAACTAGCCGTGCTTCAAAGCCTTCATAGAAGTCTATGACAAAGCTTGTTTGAAGCTCGCTTGAAGCACCTGCGGCTATTCAGAGGCTGTAATTCAGCTTTACCTTCGCTTTGTTTTGGAGAAATTGCAGGTGTGAGATATCAACAAACACACAGGGCATCGGCCAAGTTTCAACAAAGCTTCAAAAGAGCCTCATTGAAGCACCACCGAAGCCTCATTGAAGCACCACCGTAGCCTCATTGAAGCACCACTGAAGCCTCAAAAACACAAAAGCTTGTTGAAGCAGTAGGTGCTTTAATGTGCGTTGAAGCCAAAGCAAGTGTAAACGAGCCTTTATACAAAGCTTGTTTGAAGCTTGCTTGAAGCACCTGCAGATTTTGAGAGGCTTTAATTCAGCTTTAGCTTCGCTTTGTTTTGACAAAATTGCAGGTGTAAGATACCAACAAACACACTGGGCATCTGCCAAGCTTCAAAATGGCCCCATCGAAGCACCA
Source organism: Glandirana rugosa (assembly GCA_018402905.1). Lineage (NCBI taxonomy): Eukaryota > Metazoa > Chordata > Amphibia > Anura > Ranidae > Glandirana > Glandirana rugosa. Next base: position 2,010,936 of record BLSH010235253.1, on the reverse strand, counting down.
TGGATGCTTCATCGAAACACCACCAAAGTCTCATTGAAGCACCACCAAAGCCTCAAAAACACATTATAAAAGCTTGTTAAAGCAGTAGGAGCTTTAATGTGCATTGGAGCTGAAGGAAGTGTAAATGAGCCCCTAGGAGTGCTATTTTTCTTTTGTGTGCACATAAGTGAAAGGGTGCAGAAGTTTTAGGCACTTGTGAAAAAAATACTGAACGCTGAACTCCAAGCAGAGTAATGCTTGGGGTAATCCAAAGTAATAGATTTTCCTGTTCCTTTCATCAGTAATGCAGCCACGACCTCTCATTTCCTCGCACATTCACTTCTTTCCCTGCCTATTCATATCTGAAGTCTCTGATGGGCAGGCTATTCTAAGTAGCCTGTCCGATGCACGAAGTTGCATCAGAAGGGACATTCAGCATGACGCAAGACCCACCCACTGCTCTCAGCCATATCAAGGATTTTGGGTGATCTTAAAGCCGAGTTCCAGCCTCTTAAAAAAAAAAAAAAAAAAAATGTACGTCAGCAGCTACAAATAGTGTAGCTGCTGACTTTCAGAGCCCGTTCACACAAGGGCGACTTGCCCTCAAGGCATCCCAAGTCGCTTGACATCTGAAGTCCCATTGAAGTGAATGGGAGCCGTCTTAATGTACACTATGAAGTCGCTCCGACTTCAGAAAAGGTTCCTGCACAACTTCAATGCAACTTGTGCCCATAGGATTCAAAGTTACTTTACAGTTTAAACACTTCCCATCGTCACGTCAGAAGGATGATGGTGGCAGTTCAACCGCTTGATCGCGCTTATAGGCAGCGGGGGGGGGGACGTGTCCCCTGCCACCCTCCGGTGCTTCTCCCGGGCCACCCATACAATCGGCGGCCCAGAGAATGGATCAGTCTCCGGCGGAAGTTGACCATAGAGCTGACCAGTCATTTCTAGGCACCTCGGAGGTCCGGGCGCAACGTATTACGTCACATCTGGCTGGATGTAAACAATGCCCGGGGACTCGGCTGGAAAAGCCTAGATCAGTCGTCTTTCCTTTTTTTTTTTTTTTGATCTGTCTTTCCAGCCTAGAGGAGAGATGTGGGCGTCTTACTGACCTCATATCTCTCCAAAAAGTGTACTTGTCACGCACTATTTCTATTACAAGGGATGTTTACATTTCTTGTAATAGGAATAAAAATGATCACAATTTTTTTTTTTTTAAAGAGACCGTGTAAAAATAAAAAAATTAAGTTAAAAAAAAATAAAAAATCAGTGTCCCAGTCACCGCAAGCTCGAGCACAGAGGCGAATGCATATGTAAATGGCGTTCAAACCACACATGGGAGGTATAGCCGCAAACAGCAAGAGCAATAATTCTAGTACTAGACCTCCTCTAACTCTAAACATGTATCCTGTAAAAATGTTTAAAGCATCGCCTATGGGGATTTTTAAGTACTGAAGTTTTTTTCCCAAAAAAAAAAAAAAAAAACACATTTGAAAAATGATTGCGCAAATACCGTGTGAGATAAATAGTTGCAACGATCACCATTTTTTTCACAAGGGTCTTTGCTAAAAAAAAAAAAGAAATATATAATGTTTGGGGATTCTGAGTAATTTTGTAGCAAAACAATGATGATTTTTACATGTAGGAGCAAAGTGTGAGAATTGGCCCGGGAAGCAAGTGGTTAAAAAAAAAAGAATTTTTGAAGACAACCCCCTCCCCCCCTTCTCTGATTGGCCACAGGCAGAGTCGCCTGGCATGGAGTCGCATTGTAAGTCGCCCGAAGTCAGGTTACAAAACGCCTAGCAAAGTCGCGCCGAAGTCGGATTGCCCCTGTTTGAATGCGGGCTTAATATAAGGGCACTTACCTGCCCAAGGATGTCAGCCCCCCTGAAGCCGTCTATCAGCTCGGGTGCAGAAGCTGTCATTGAAACTAAGGGAAACCGTCAGTGAAGCCTTCAGGCTTTACAGCCGGTTTCCTACTATGCATGCGCAAGTCGCGATGCACTTTCTGAATGGTCCCATCATCTCTTGGGACACACACAGGTCCCAGAAGGCTGATGCAAATGCAGGAAAGACGTACCTCACTGCGCTGAGGTAGGATGGAAGTCAAGCTGGTAAACATCATAAAAGGTACTAAACAACTAAAAAACACAAAACGATATCCAAAAAGGGGGGATATTCTTCAAGACATATTTGCATTGTAGCCTGGAACTCCACTTTAATGTTTTTACAGGTAAATTAAAACCACATTTTTAAGCATTTGCTCAGTCTAGACTAGAGAGATTTGGGAGAGCTAGAATTGAGAGTAAAAAAACCTGAAATTTTTACTTATCAATTAACCTACAAAATGCATAGGCAAAAAACAACCTGAATTCTGTTTGGTGTATCCATCCTTAAAGTTTAATCCTTTTGCTGCTGCTGATTTTAGGCTTTAAGTTTAGTTAAAACCTCCAAACAGTGTGTTTTCTGAAAGCAATGAACCCTGGAGAATAAAATGATGGTAGTTCTATTTTTTGTATATCACAGGGTATTTGCACAATGGTTTAACAAGTGCAGATTTTTCACTAAGGTAATTTTAGGGCACACAAATGCAATGTATTGCCCAATGTTTGGTGAATGATATAAGATGCGGTTATGTGGAGTAAATGGATACCAAACACGTCAAGCCTTAGGCTCCATGCACACTGTATCTGATAAACTACCGTTTTTGGTCGTTTTGGCGTTTTTTTTAACAGCCCAAAAACTCCACTTTGTTATCCTATGTGTCCATGCACATATGGACGTTAATGGTCGTTTATCAGCAGTGGCGTTTTTGGGCTGTTATCTGAACGCCCTGAATTGGCGTTCAAAAGTCGTTCTTTTGACCACAAAAAACGCTGGACGCTGCTAAACGCTCATTAACGCCGGTAAACGCCTGTTTACCGGCATCCAGCGGTTCTTGCAGTCAATAGAAGCCAATGAAGAAAAAAAAAATGCTGAAAAACCCCCTTAAACGCTGCTTACAAAATGCTGCAAAAGAACGTTTTGTAAGCAGCTTCTCCTGCCCGACGCTGAGAGAGCCCTGATAGCGTCCAGTTTGCATGGAGCCTTATAAATGAGTGCGCCTGTGAAATGGCAACAAGTGGGTAATTTTTTAAAATTCATATAAGCAACACTTTAAACGCCCCTACAAGTTGTCAGTTTAGAGTTACCAGAGAATAATGGCCTAGAATTATTGCTCTTACCCCTGTGAACGGCAATATGTAACCTGTAGCTTAGTCAACTTTTTTGTACAAAGGCGCCCCCCAAGTATGTTCACATTCATATGTGTTTTGTTTTTTTTAGGTGCCTGGGTGTAACTTTCTTTTTGTTCGTTTTTTTTTTTTTTCACTTGACCACAAGTCCCATATTTGATACAATTTTGTTATGACAGATTCTCTTTATTGAGATTTCAGAGGTCTTTTAAGCCCTGTACATATAACTGCCCTCTATTGAACCTAATAGAATGCGTATAACACTCCATTCGCTTCTTCCCTGACCGCGGCATGCGAGGGAAGGGACGGCTGAACCTAAAAGTGATACAATATCTGGATATATCAGTGAGGTGTTGCCTTTTATACTGCCCACAGTTACTTTGGGACTTACAGTGCAAATATCTTCTTTCCACAGTTGGACCGCCCAGCAGCATGCAACAAAACAAAAAAGCTGTGCCTTTTGGTAGGGGGTGGGACTAGGGCATGATTTTCTGCAGGCTCCTTACAGGGATTGATGTCTCCCTGCAGACCTGGCCGCTGTCTCCCCATAGATCTGATCCTAATGCTATGGCCTCAGTGTCCGGTCACGATGGTGACCAGGAGAAACCATAAAGAGAAATGCTGCACATTACTGAAAATCAAGACCCAGCATACCGGGACACAGACATCCTGGAACAAAGGGCCAATTAGCAAGATTGTCCCAGGACTGTTGGTAAGTATGCTAGCGCGGGGCTCAAGGGGCAGCTGCTTTGGGTCCCACAACAATGATTGGGCCCGGGGCAGCTGTCCCTTTTGCCTCGCGTTAAAGACTGCCCTAGCCATGATGATGTGACTTTTTTGTGCATGTTCATTAGTGACATCATCAAGTCCTGGCCAATCAAGTGGCCAAACAGACCGACCCAGGAAAGGAAGACCTGGAGAAGAGGGAGGCGCCCAGCAGGAGCTCTAGAGGAGATCATTTGATAGGTGTTTGCCATAATGCACACATACGAACAGCTTGTGGGAGCCCATTCAAGAAAAAAAAAATTTGGCATATTTATTACAGATTCAGTGTGCTTTCGTATGCGTCTTTATGTGCTTTTTTATTTGGTTCCACAGCCAGACTCTACAAGAACATGTATAGTATGCTGTAGCAACCAATCATTTGTGTAAACAGAAATCTGGTTTGTTACGGCCCTTTCCATGACTTTATATTATGTAACCAGTTCTTTTGTGTGGTGTTTTAGCAGCGGGGTGTTGCCTGTCCAGTAATTGGAGTTGTGCATTACAGGCTTTTCCTCCTTTTTTGTATTGCAGTGTGTGGAGGGAAGCCCGAGACCGTATTGTTGGCTTTCCTGGACGTTATCATGCTTGGGACATCCCTCACCAGTCCTGGCTCTACAACTCCAACTATTCTTGTGAGCTGTCCATGGTGCTGACAGGAGCTGCCTTCTTCCACAAGGTAAAACTATGCATAGCTCTATCCTCATCTCTGTATAAGGAAAACGACAGCTTATGTCTGTTAAAAACAATTGATTTTAACCTCATCATCCCCAGGGATCTTTTGTAACTAGAATCACAGCTATTAGAAGTGATATGATAACAAGTTAGGGAATCATATTGGTTCTAGTAATGATGGTTCATTTTGAGGATTTCTGGAGACAGAGGTAGCTGAGGAACTGGCTCGGTTAAAGCTTAATAAAGCAATGGGCCCTGATGGTATTCATCCCAGAGTTCTAAGAGAACTTTGCAATATAGTTGTTGGACCATTAACAAATCTTTTAAATAAATCTCTTCTAACAGGAGAAGTTCCCCATGACTGGCGGATAGCTAATATTGTACCTATCCACAAGAAGGGCAGCAAGGTAGAAGCTGGCAATTACAGGCCAGTGAGTTTAACATCAATTGTAGTCAAGGTAATGGAATCACTTCTCAAAAGAAGGATCATTGATCACCTAAAAATACACAGTTTGCTGGACCCAAAGCAACATGGCTTTACTGAGGGCAGATCGTGCCAGACAAACCTGATTCGATTCTTTGACTATATTACCAGTGTTTTGGACCAGAGTGGTGCTGTGGACATAGCATATCTTGATTTCAGCAAGGCATTTGATACAGTTCCACATAATGATCTGATACAAAAGTTGTACAAGCTGGGACTTAACCCTTGGGTGGTTCAGTGGATATGCAGTTGGCTAAAGGATAGATCCCAGAGTGTGGTTGTAAATGGGGTTCACTCAGAACAGAGACCAGTCACTAGTGGGGTACCACAAGGCTCTGTACTGGGTCCTGTTCTATTCAACCTGTAAGTGATATAACTAAAGGTTTGCTGGGCAATGTATGTCTCTTTGCTGATGATACAAAGGTGTGTAGTAGGGTTGATATCCCTGGAGGGGTCTGTAACATGGAACATGATTTGGCATTGCTGGAAGATTGGTCTAAGCAGTGGAGACTGCAGTTCAATATTTCTAAATGTAAAATAATGCATCTAGGGAAAAAGAATCCGCTTAGAGCAGTGTTTCTCAACCGGGGTTCCGCGGAACCCTAGGGTTCCGCGAGAAGTCCCCAGGGGTTCCGCCACGATCTGCCGTTCATCACATGCAGATGAACGGCGGATCAACGTACACTACTTGCCGTCTAGCACCGCCTTGGGGACCCCTGAAGAGCGCCTTGGGATCCCAAGGCGCCTTGGGGCCAACTCTTTGTGACGAGATTCGCCTAAGAAAAAGGGATCTACGTAATAAAATGTAAATCTTTATAACTTGACGTCAGAGGTGACGAATCTGGTTAGAAGGTCGTTACGGTTTAGTACAAGGTACAATGTCTGGGGAGGTCCCTATAGTTGGGATGATGTGTGGAAACATAGTAGTCGTTTCTCTGTATGTAACGGGTCGTTTGGAAATCAATATAGTGAATGTCCAACTTATCTTGTCCTGG
>BLSH010235253.1:1978190-1993183 GCA_018402905.1 Glandirana rugosa | reverse complement strand
CGCGCGCTCACGGCGCGAGTTCGCGGCCGCCGTCGTATGACGGCGGTTTGCGTTACAGAGCCACTTTGCCGCCGTCAATCTCCGATCGGCGGTCGGCAAGTGGTTAAGGAATGGATGCTGGGCCCCTGTCCAGGTTTGAGCTGGGAATAATGGGCAGACAATGTTTCTTCCATAGATATTTATCCTCATACACTCATCATTTAAACCATGAGAGCAGCCATATAATATGCTCTGGGCAACAAACTGCTGCATCATTACTTTCCTTAATGAGGAAGTGATCTACTGTCCCCAGTGCCAGGCTCTTTAATAGAACCCTTTTGTTTTTTTCACTTTTCTAAGGTCTGGTTTATGCCAGCCCTATTGGGCTGCATTGGTCAGTGTTGGACAGTGCAAGAAGCCTTGGTTTGTATAGGGTCTGTTCATGTGTTTTATCGCAGTGCATTACAATGTTGCTGCAGCACTTTCCTTTGCACCCTGCTCATAAACAGGAAGAGAAGGTTGGCTGCTAAGGTTTGTCTTTACCTTGATAAATGCATGCAGGTGGTGTGTAATGTCACTGGGTTTTTTGGCCATTGAGTAAAAGGGAATAGATGGCGGCAGGCCATATAGAGCTGCTGCTTGGATGGTACCTCTTTGGACGATCTGGTAGACACAGCGTGCTGGCATTTCTGGTGCAGAATGTGCTAGGAGGAGCCAGAAGTCTGGTGTAGAGGTGCTGAGAGGGTAGAGCAGCGGAATCTGAGTCACTGCTGGAAGGTGGGAGCTGGGTTTTTGAGCTACTGTTGGGAGAGAGGTGCTGTCCAGTGATCACTGGAAGGGGATGCAGGGTGAGCCAAGCTGATGAGTCGCTGCTGGAAATTGGAGCAGGTGATGTTGAAATGCTAAGTCAGCTCGCATGCACAGTACTGTCTGGAAGAGAGTGGGACATGGTTTTCCTCTGCTGCAGTTTCTCTTTCACTTAGTCCTCCTCCCCATCCTGTGACTGGACAGTGAAACAAGAAATAGCAGACTTGTGACCTCATCTCTCCATTTCCCTGCTGTCTCCATGCTGCTTCGCTTACACTGCAGAACACCCGATTGGCCCTAGTACTGCTGTTCCCTTTCCCTGTCTGAACTCTTTTGTGCACACGGCTGCAAATGACGAATACCTAGCCAAAATTGGGTACTTACTCTGCTTACATTAAGAAAAAACACACTGAATAATGCATTAATGATTAAAGTGATATTAAAGTCTTGTTTTTTTTTTTTTGTTTAGTTAAAATAACAAACATATTATACTTACCTGCTCTGTGCAGTGGTTTTACACAGCAGCCCCATCCTCCTCTTCTGGGATGATCCTTCGGTACTCCTGGCTCCTCCCTCCTGTTGAGTGCCCCCACAGCAAGTAGCTTGCAATGGGCGAGCCGAGCCACAGCTCCCTGTGTCCATTGAGACACAGAGCCGCAGCCTGGCCCTGCCCTGCCCCTTTTCTCTCTTCATTGGCTGACTTCAGTTCTTTGCTGATTTTAGCACATTGGCAGTGTTTTATAGATGAGTTGCTTTTCCAGTTGATTTCAACAAAAAGCCATGTGGGTTCAAATACAGACCTGCGGTATAAAAATTGGAACTTGCCTAGAAGTTATGTAATTATGACCAGGCTTGTTTGAATACAACCTCACGGATACATCACCTGATATCTCCTGACTTGTGCTTGGTATTTTGTTAATATGGACAAAATATATTTATAAATATATTTATTATCCTTAATGCTGAAACAATTATTATATTAAGATACTGGAAGTCCCCAGATACAGTAGTTCATCTATTAAAGAATGGATTCAGGAGATTTCTAATATTTATGCTTTGGAGAGGATAGAGAGGCAATGCATCCTTTTTTTCTTTAATAAGTGATCACATGACCTCTGTTTTCAACTGTATAAGGGGCTTAGGGAGGTTGGAGTATAGACTTCTGACGATTGGGGGCATGTCAGCAGAAGCTTGAATGGATCACAGACACATTCCACTGTAATACACTTTGAGGAGTTGTGCAGGGGGCGTGTCATCAGAAGGCAGAGAAACAGCAGCACAATTATCTTCCCAGTAAAGAGCTGTGTAAGGAGTGTGTCAGCAGGAGGAAGAGAAACAGCAGCAAAATGATCTTCCCAGTAAAGAGCTGTGCACAGGATGTGCCAGCAGGCGGCAGAGGAACAGCAGCATGCTGATCTTCCCGGTAAAGAGCTGTGCAGGGGGGCATGTCAGCAGGAGGCAGAGAAACTGAAGCACACTGATCTTCCCAGTGAAGAGCTGTGCATGGGATGTGCCAGCAGGTGGCATAGGAACAGCAGCACACTGATCTTCCCATTAAAGAGCTGTGCATGGGATGTGCCAACAGGTGGCATAGGAACAGCAGCACACTGATCTTCCCAGTAAAGAGCTGAGCAGGGGGTGTGTCAGCTGTGGCAGAGAAACAGCAGCACACTGATCTTCCCAGTGAAGAGCTGTACAGGGGCATGTTAGAAATCTGACCCACTGGAGTACAAGCAGGTGAGGCTCCCAAGTAGAATGCAAATTGACCACACTGAGATAGATGTGCTGCTATGCCCTAGCGTGGTCAGTTTGATCTAGGAAAGCAGGAGGACTGGCAGGATATTTTTAGAAATTTCACGCAAAGGAAGCCATGCAAAGACAACAGGACACTCTTTAATATGAGTAAATGGTAATACAGACACATATCAGAAATATGAAGTGTTTGGGTGACATACACTTTAATACTTTTTTTTTTTTCTTCTTCCAAGCTGATCTGTAGTATAGAAAATAATGTGTGACTCGCCATTTTCATCTGGACAGGATGATTATAGAATAGTATATGCGTGGGTCAACGCACGCTGTATTTTGTGATTGTGTATATTCATTTTCTTTATGTATATTTTTTATACACTTTCATATGGTAAACAGGTTTATTTGCTTGTATAATAACTCCCCCCCCCCCCCTTTGTTTTCTCCCCCCACCTTATTATTCTAAATCAGGAACTCCATATTGTGAACTACAGATGTATTTTGCATTATCGTCTTCTGGGTACAAAAGGATATAAAAAAAAAAAAATTTCTGGAGAAGTACTGGGTGTACGGATGTGCTTTAAGCTATATATACATTCATATAAGCTGTATACACCCTCAGCACCAACCCATAGAGCAGCTGTTGAGTTCACACTGCGCATATTACCACTGTAGAATAAATATTCAGATGAGGGAGAAGTAACTTATGCAATCTGTGTAGCCAGGGCCACCCTTAAAATGTTGCCCCCCCATGCAATTTCACTGTCCACCTGCTCTGAGACATGCAATAAATAGCAGCTGCACTCAAAATCAGTTTACTGCAGCAGATCAGGCAGTGATTGTGATTGGTTGCTGGAGGTTACAGCATATTATTACCACTCGTTGATTAGTTGCTGGGGGGAGGGTGTGATTATTGGCAGTGCTAAGTGGGGGTGGGGTGGGATGAGTGGCAGTGCTGGGAGATGGGAGGATGGGATAAGTGATCGTGCTAGAGGGTTGATATCAGGGGCAGTGCTAGTGAGGGAATGGGCTGAGTAGCAGTGCTAGTGGAGGGATGGGACCAGTGGCATTGCTTTGGGGGATGGGATCAGTGACACTGTCACCTGTCAGTCATTGTCCACTCATTTTCCCCCTGCCTGCATGCGGGGGGGGGGTGATAGATTGGGATGGGGAGAATGAGAGAGACCCCTATCCTTGTCCTTGTCTACAGTCCCTCTTGTGCCCCCCGGGACCAGTCCATGTCTGCAGGTAGATGTGTGTGATGCCCTGCACTTTCCATGTCAGCAGTAGGACATTCAAGGCTCTGAGAGGCACCGGGGGTGCTGCATCCGCTGCTGCTCACCTCTTCAGGGGTCAGTAAAGTGGTGGAGGACCTCTCTAGGCTATCGGTCCTTGCTGCCCCCGCTGCTCGCCTCCTCTGGAACCTCCATCTCCACTTGCTGTGTGGAGACAATGTGCGGAGCAGGGCGCTGTCATCCTGCCCGCACCATGAGGATGTCGTTGTCTGCACCGGATTTGGCTCTGCGGGATCCGAGGCCTTTACTGCCCCGCTCCCGCCGCTACCGGACCGGGACTCTCCATGACAAGGGGCAACTGCTTTGAGCCCCAGAACAATGGCTGGGCCTGGGGCAATAGCCCCACGTTAAAGACAGCCTTGTATGCAGCCATTGTACAGAGACACAAGTGTTCTGATAAGTCATAAAGGAAGACTGCAGCTCATTCAAGATGGATGTTTTATATACATTTGTGATCAGGCAACATCTCAACTCATCTTAGATTAGATATATCAAATATACATTTATCATTTTGGAGCATTTCTTCAATTAAGAATCACAGATGTATAGGGTGTAAAGTCACTTATAACGAAAAGTCTTATGCACACGTTCTCTTGTATCTTCAATAACAAGTGAAGCGACTTAGGTTATTGGCTTAACTAGTTCAGCTCTTTGGAAAGAGGTAACTGTTAATCACAAACTGATGGCTGCTACTGCAGTCATTGTAGTGAACAGGGCTGGCGGTTGCACCTTGCTGCTGAGAGCTGCAGCAGGAATCTGAATCCTGGCGCTACTATTCACACCAGCGAATGTAGCCTAAATCTGTTGGTTTGAACTTGATCTTCAACTTTACATTGTTCATAAGCCTTTTCTGTCTTTTCCCCTACACAGGTTACATCTCGTTGGACCTTCCGTTGCCCAGGCTGTCCCCAGGCACTCTCCCACGACGATTCACACTTCCACGAGCGACACAAATGCATCAACTTCTTTGTCAAGGTGTACGGATACATGCCGCTTCTTTACACCCAGTTCAGGGTGGACTCCGTTCTCTTCAAGACTCGGCTTCCTCATGACAAAACAAAATGTTTCAAGTTTATATAAACCCCCGCCCATGCCTGACACACTGGAATTCCATCAGTAAGGTCTTCTGATGTCCCCCTACCCAGACGTTGCCTCAAGTATTCTCTCCAGTCTTAATAAAAAGATGAACTTCATTATAGAAAGATCTGTATTATAGAAGACTTCTGTACAAAACTTCTGACTCCCGTGGATTTTTTTTTTTTTCTCTTTTAACTGGCCGGGGGAATTTTTTTTTTAAATGGCCATACAAATATTTTACATTTGTGTGGAGTACTTTTACCTGCTTTATAGGACATACGTTGACTCAATGTAGACCTTTGGTTTGGTGGGATCTGACACATATAAGGACAGTTTACACCACCAAACTGAACATCAGATATGGTCATCTTAAACTCTGACAGCATCGTCAAATGAATTCTGTAAAGTTTTTTTAAATTGACCATCCAAAGACTTGGAAACAGTCGAATGGTAGATTTATTGTTCATTTAAAGGCGCTAAAGGTTGGAGAATTTATCTCGTAATGATCGTGACGCACAAAGCTGCCAATGGAAACTTTAGGCCGACCTACCCGCCTGCTCCCAACCCCCCCTCCCCCCCAACCCTGCCAAGTCTTACGATGTACGAATAAAGCACAGAAGCGCACCATGTCTTTATTGGTTTCAGGTTTGTACATTAATAAATCTCTGTACAGATCGATGAGTGTAGAATGATGTGTTTAGTCATTGGACTGGTGTGCCGGATGGCTATGTGGTACCTGTTTACAGTCGTACAATTTAATAATAAAATATCACAAGATCCTCTTTGGAATTTTGAAGAAAATGAACAGAATTAAATCTACTGGTCTCAAAAGGCAAAGAAGAAGTGTTCATAAAGGGTACAGACCAGGAGTCTCCAAACTGCAGCCGTGGGCCAGATGTGGCCCTTTGCTAGCCGTTATCAGGCCCTTGGGGCACTATTCCTCCCAGTGACATGAGGCATTATTCCTCCCATTAACACCAACAGTGGGGCACTATTTCCTCCACTGCTACCAATGATGAGGTACTATTCTGCCCAGTAATACAAATGGTGGGGAACTACTACTACTCCTACTAACCATCAACCCTGAGGCTATGTTTATTCTCATTGATACTGTGCCAGGACATTTTGTACCCCTGCTGGCCACAATCTGGCCCCCCTAAAGTCTGAAGGACAGTTAACTGGCCCTTTGAAATGTTTGGAGGCCCCTGGTATAGACCATCGATCCACTTTATAGGATTAGTGATGTAGTCTTAACCTGTGGTAATTTTTTTTGTTTTTTTTTTAATATGGTCAACACAAAAAGGTTGAATAAAAACTGTTGATTATCTGTGAATATTTATATTTCCATGGCAAAAATGTAAGTTACTAAATACTTATTGAACAAAGTTTGATCTTAAATTTTAGCAGTGGCCAGACTATGGGAGATGTTTAACCACTTCACCCCCGGAAGAATTTCCCACTTTAGGACCAGAGCACTTTTTGCGATTCGGCACTGCGTCGCTTTAACTGACAATTGCGCAGTCGTGCGATGTTGTACCCAAACGAAATTTGCGTCCTTTTTTCCCCAGAAATAGAGCTTTCTTTTGGTGGTATTTGATCACCTCTGCGTCATTTCTGATCACCGCTATAAACAAAAGAAGAGCGACCAAAAAAAAATATAAAAAAACTTTTTTTTTTTCACCGGTTTTGTCCGATTTATATTCTTCCTCATATTTGTGATTTAAAAAATCGCAATCGGCGTTTATTAATTGGTCTGCGCAAAAGTGGCCGTGTTTATGGATGGTGAGAATTCATTTCTGGGGTTTTCATTTATTTATTTCTTTTTACTAGTAATGGCGGCGATCTGCGATTTTTAGCGGTACTGCGATATTGCAGCAGACATGTCGGACATTTTTGACACTTTTTTGGGACCATTGACATTTATACAGCGATCAGAAATTTAAATGTTCACTGATTACTGTGTAAATGTCATTGGCAGCGAAGGGGTTAACCTGCAGGCTGTAGTGAAGGGGTTAACTATGTTCCCTGGGTGTGTTCTAACTGTGGGGGGGGGGGGGGGGCTGGGCTACCATGGGCATGAGAGATCTAACTGATCCCAGTGACAGGGATCAGTAGATCATCCATGCCCACACTGTCAGAATGGGGATCCGCCGTGTTTACATTGGCGATTCCCCGTTCTTTGCCTGTGGCCGCTCATCACGGCTCGCCAATGCCCCTAGCCGGCATTCACAGATCTCCGTCTTTTTACGGCGATTTGCGCACAGCAGCCACACTGCCGCCGTGAATACACGGCTGGCGGTGGGGAACTGGTTAAACTTTCTTCAGTAAAATCGGCTATAAAATAGGCTCAGAGAAACCCCTGTACCTGCAAGCACTGTGAAGCAATTCTTCCTCAAAGCTCACAAGAGAAGCAGTGACGTTACATACTTACCTGCTCTGTGCAGTGGTTTTGCTACCATAGAGATTTTAGTTTGTTACAACATTTACTGCATATCTAAATGCTAGTACAAATATCTAATCTCTTGCAGCTTACCAGTATTTCCAGGAGTTCCTTCATCTCCTCCTTGATCCTGCCAGTAACACACTTCCTGTCCTAGGGTAATACACACTGTACTGTATCAATGGAGAAGCAATGCTGCCCCCCCCCCCTCCTTCTTCTCCTTATCTCCCTTACATAGGGTGGAGATTTTCTAGTTTTTCTAACACTATTTGCTATTTCAGTTTAGTACACAGGGCGTTACAAGGACACTGAATTTCCAACCGAATCAAAAACAAAATAACTTCTGTACTTGCAGAAATTGTGCTTGGATATGGTGGCTGCATTATTTTTCTTTTTTTCAGGTTAAGGACTGTTAAAGAAGATACGGATATTTTATACATTGTTACATTGGTCCAGCTGGGCCATACCTGGACAATGTCCCTGGAAGCTGGAAAGTACTGCATAGCATCCTTAAGACCGCAATACGTGTGTATATATATATATATATATATATGTGTTGTGGCTTTGAAGTGGTTTACCGGAGTTATGGCTGAAGCCATCAGCCATAGGCTACCCCCGTATTTTTTTTTTTTTTTTCAGCCGGCGATTCTCTTTCTCAGTGGCTGGTTAGCCGCTGGGTCGCTTTTCGAAGCAGCAGAAGGTGTTGTTTCATTCCTTGTAATAAGAATAAAAGTGGCCAAAAATAAAAAATTAAAGGGACTGTGTTAAAAAAATCAATAAAATGAGAAAAAGAAATTGAAATCTCCCCTATCCCTTCGTGCCCGCGCACAGTAGCAAACACACAAGTTAGTCGCACATGCATATGTAAATGGTCTTGCCACAACACGAGGTATCGCCAAGAGAATTAGAGCGAGAGCAATCATTCAAGAGCCAGACCTCCTCTGTAACTCTAAACCGATAACCTGTAAAAAAAATTTTAAAGCATCGCCTATGGAGATTTTTACATATCGTAGTTTGATGCCATTGCATGAGTGTACACAATTTTAAAGCGTGACGCGTTGGGTATCTATTTGCTCGGTGTAACATCTTTTGCATTTTACCAAAAATGAGTTATATATTGTGTTTGCATTAAAATGAATTCCTTAAGTGGATAGACAGCGCCCCTCCAGTGATCTCCACTGTTTGGGTTGCCTGTTTTTTGCCTGCTTACTGTCACAGTGGGGAAAACATTTATTTGATCCCCTGCAGATTTTGTCAGTTTACCCACTTACAAAGAAATGAGGGGTCTATAATTGTTATCATAGGTGTATTTTAAATGATGGAGACAGAACCACAATTTCATCCAATGCAGATCTGTGACTATCAAACCCCCTAAGAACTGCAATATTTGACCTCTGCCGGCAATTTGTAGCCACACACTAAGCATGTGTGTATTGGAAATCTCCGCTCTTACCTAGATTATTCCCGCTCTGCCTGTTCAACTCATAAATGGGTAAAAAGAGAATCCTCTGCACTCCAACAGCATATCACGCAGGTTCCAATTTATTGAAGTTGACAATCGCTGTGACAGTCCCCACCCTTCAGACCTCTAATGCGTTTCACCCACACATGCTTTCTTGTAGAGATGAGCATCTCTACGAGTAAACCCTTGCAGGTGAAACGTATCAGAGGGAAGGTCCCAAGGGCAGGGACTGTCAGTGATTGGCGACGTCAATAAATTGGAACCTGTGTGATGATGTTGGAGTGCGGAGGATTCTTTATTTTTCCACACCAAGCATACCGCTTTTATCACCACTGTTTGCTGCACAGTGCTTTTGCCCCATCCTTGACAATCTCAAACATGGAAGGGAATGTATTGAACTGGAGCATTTGTGCATGGCAATCAATCAGCTTCTATCTTTAGTTTCAAACCTTAATTGAACAAGCTGAAGATAGAATCTGTAGCGGCTGTGCATTGCATCCAATCGGCTTTTGTCTGTTCCACTTTTGATACATTTCCCCCATTGCGTTCCCAGTCATGGTGAGTTGTTAGATTTATCATCAGACTATACAGCGGGCTGAATAAAACCTTCATTCTGTAATATGTAAAATCTGTATAATAAAGCCATGAGGTTTTTCTGTGTGATTTCTAATGTTGTATTGCTTATTCTTTAGGCCCCATTCACACTTGTCACCTATGGACTGGTAAGCTACAAGATATTTCACTTTCTTAGGTTTAGATCCTCTTGCACACTTGCAAATGAGTCCATTAACCATTACATGCGGGATACCCAGAAGGTGATCCTGGCGATAGGCTGCAGGCGGTATTTCTGTTGAAAGCAACAGGAGGTTGACAGCTTCTCCAGGGCTGATCCTTTGCAGGTAATGACTCCTCTTCTGGGTCTACTGCATGCAATTGATAATGGACCAATTTGCAAGTGTAAAAGTGGATCTAAACCCAAGAAGAGAAATGCAGCATCTTGTAGCTTACCAGTCCATAGATGTGGTGGCTGCTTTAGTTTTCTATTTGTAGCCTGACACATAGATGGGATTTATTCTATCCCACTATCACCGACAATGGAGTTTATTTTATCCCTCTGACACCCCAAATTGAGGGGGGCAAGGGATGTTCTCGCCTAGTTGAGAATTGTGAAAATGGGAAGGCACCGATGAAAAATGGTACTTGCCACCCCCCCCCCCCCTGCACTTCTGGCTCCTCCACTTCTTGGTGTGCCACTAGAGGAAGCCGCTTCCTATCACACCACACCTGCATGCTTGATCCCGAATCGCACTGCCTGTGTCCATTGACACAGACTGCGGGGCTTGGCCCCGTCCACTCCCTCATCACAAGACTTGACTGACAGCAGTGGGAACCAATAGCTCCCACTGATCTCAGCAAAGCCTGTGAAAGTGGACAGAAGAGGAGTGAGCTGCTGCTCTTGTGCATAGTACTGGATCGAGTTAGTGCTCAGGTAAGTATTGGGGGGCGTCAATACTTGAACCTAAACATTTTTTCTCTTTCGTTCATTGACAGACGCAGCAGCTCTATTCATGACATGTGGGGTTATGCCACCTTTCACTAGGCGTGGACTAGGCAGAACACAGTTCAGCTAAAAGCAGACACAGCTCCTCCCAGGGGTCAGTCCTCACTTGGCATAACCCCTCCACCCTGCTAAGCACACTCAGTTTTTTCCGCCTAGTGCAAGGAGTAGGACCTGGGACCTGTGGTTCCCTGTTTTTTTCTTTCTTTTTTTCAAGAAATCTGGTGAAGACTACAATCAAGTAGCCGGCTGGGTTTCCTAGAACCAGGTAGTCTCCCCAGCGCGGCCATCAGACGCGAGCCGACCTTAGCTCCGCGCTGGGTCTGCCGCGTTCCGTGCGGGGCGGCCAGCGGGTTAAACGTCCCGCCAGCGCACTTAGGACTGGGTCCTCGGGCTCGTGTCATGGGTGTCGCATGGCTGGCAGCTCGCCCCAGAGTAGCGGGGTGGCAGGTCTGTCAGGATGGGTAAGTATGCCCCCCCACCCTCACCGGTCGCGTGCTGTAGCTGCAGCCACCATTTTGCAGTGGCCGGCCACGCGGTTTGGCCTCTAGTGGACGGTGGCGGCCATGTTTGCATGGTCCACCGCTTTTTTGTCCCTGGTAGGACGGCTCGGAGGTCCCTGGTGTATTGGCGGTTTTCCTATACCGGAGCGCACTCAGCACGTGGGGCATGCATTGGCAGCGGGGCTGCACAAGGCAGCAGCAGCAGATATAGCAGCACTCTCCCGGGGTAGGAAGCGGACGGAGTCCTCTTGGGACCCTGTGCGGCAGATTTTTGGGGTGGTAGGGACGCCTGGTCCCGGTACACAGGCCTCTGCGTGTGGTGTGTGTGTCCGGGTGGGTGGCGCAATTGCTTCCCCGTCGGAGGTCTCTGGTGTGGCTCCGGGCACGCTGGGACTTGTGGTCCATCTTGAGAAATTGACTGCGATCCTGGAGGATTTTTTCTCCTGGGTGGAGCTGATCCGTGACTGCAGGGTGGCGAAGATAAGGCCACCCCCTCCTCTATCATCTGGGGAGGAATTGGAACAGGAGGGGGGCTCCACCGTGATGGGGCCCCCCTTGAGCTGTTTGATGGTGAGCTTGGGGACTCTGATGGTGAGGAGGACTCCTCGGGGGCCACCGTTGCTCACGAGAAGGCGTTGGTGGGCTCTTTGATTTCAGCGGTCTGTGAGACGCTGAAACGGGGGCCGGCTGGAGCGGCGCAGGAGGCGGTGTGCGCTTTTGGGTCGCACAAGCCGGCCCGGGCCTCTAAGGTGTTCCCTTAT
Source organism: Glandirana rugosa (assembly GCA_018402905.1). Lineage (NCBI taxonomy): Eukaryota > Metazoa > Chordata > Amphibia > Anura > Ranidae > Glandirana > Glandirana rugosa. The sequence goes on along the minus strand of BLSH010235253.1, from coordinate 1,981,552 downwards.
TTGCGTATTTCGATCAGTTTGTTTATAAGGAATGGCAACGGCCTCAGAGTTCTTTCGCCATGCCCAAGCGTTTTTCTGTGCGCTACCCCTTTGAGGACGCCCTGTTACAGAAGTGGGTGTCTCCTATGGTGAACCCGCGACCTAGGCGACCACTATTCCGATGGAGGGCTCTCCATCTTTTAAGGACCCGGATGATAGGCGTACCGAGGCGGTGTCCAAGGCTATGTTCATTGTGGCGGGGTCGGCCATGCCACCGGCACTGGCCTCGGTGCTGGTGGCGCAGGTGCTTATGGAATGGGGGACCATTCTGCACCAGGATTTGGGCGGCCTTCAGGTTCCTCCTGAATCAGTGCAGCTGGCAGACCAGCTGGCCCAGGGCCTTGGGTATCTCTGCGATGCGGCACTGGACATGGCCCCCATGCTGTCGAAGCTAGCCGCCTTTGCGGTTGTTATTAGGCGCTTGCTTTGGCTAAAATGCTGGTCGGGTGACCAGGCGTCAAAGAAGGGCCTGGCGGACCTGCCCTTCCAAGGTGGTCGACTTTTTGGGGCTTCCCTGGATGAGATCATTAACGATCTCACGGGAGGAAGAGCACTTTCCTCCCGGAGCCCAGACTGGGTAAAGGGCCCCTCTTTTTCGACTCAGAAAAAGTTTTTTCGTGTGCCCCGTGCGGCGGGCAAGGGCTCTCAGCCCACGAAGGCCGATGTGGGGGGGCCAAAAACGTCCCTGGCAGCGTAAGCCAGAGAAGTCGGAGGAGAAGCCCTCCTCCGCATGATGGGGACGCGGTGGGGGGGACGTTTTTTGGAGTTCCCGCATTTCGGATCTCTGGATGGGCAAGGTGGTTTTGTCCGTGTACAAGATAGAGTTCCGTACCCAGCCCCCGGACAGGCTCTTCGCCTCCAATTTGAGGCTCCCCCCGGGGCGACCGCAGGCCCTGTTGGGTGCTTACTCAGTCAGGGTGATTGTTCTGGTTCCGTCCATGGAACGTTTCCACGGGTTTTACTCCAACCTCTTTGTGGTTCTAAAGAAGGATGGGGTCAGGCCTGTCCTGGACCTGAAGGCACTCAATCTCTTTGTGAAGGCGTGGAAATTCAGAATGGAGTCAGTCCGTTCTGTGGTGGCGGCGCTTCGCCAGGGAGACTTCCTGGCTTCCTTGGACATCAAGGACGCGTACTTGCACGTCCCCATATGCACTCGGCACAAGCGCTTCCTGCGCTTTGCCTTAGGGAATCTCCACTACCAGTTTGTGGCCCTCCCATTTGGTCTGGCCTCTGCTCCCGGGGTCTTCACCAAGCTATTGGCCCTGCTGCGGCAGAAGGGCATAGCGATGGTGGCGTCAACGACCTTCTCCTGCAGGCGGAGTCGGCCTCGGCTTTGAGGGACAACGTGGCAATCACCCTGAGCTCCCTGCAGGAGTTCGGCTGGGTGATAAATCTCCCGAAGTCGGTGCTGACCCCCCTCACGCAGTTGGGGGTCTTTGACAGGTATCCTGTCCTTACTTCCGGGAGACCAGGCCGCGGAGAAGTACGTCAGCAGCTCGCTTCTCCCCCTTCTCCCTCCCCTTCTGTGGGCCAGAGAGAGAGAGCGCAGCGCGCTTTGCGCATGTGCAGTAGAGACCCGAAACGCTACACTGCCTTGTTCCCTTACCAGCAATGGCGGTGGCGGCAGCACTGACACCTGATGTAAACATCAGCTGCGTTGCCGACATCGCTGGATTCCAAGGCGGGTAAGTGTTCTACTATTAAGTATGTGTAGCTGCTGACTTTTAATTTTTAAAGGTGCGGACGGACCTCCTCTTTAACCACTTCAGCCCCGGAAGGATTTCACACTTTAGGACCAGAGCTCTTTTTGCGATTCGGCACTGCGTCCCTTTAACTGACAATTGCGCGGTCGTGCGACGTTGTACCCAAACAAAATTTGCGTCCTTTTTTCCCCCACAAATAAAGCTTTCTTTTGGTGAAATTTGATCACCGCTGCTTCATTTCTGATCACCGCTATAAACAAAAGAAGAGCGACAATTTTGCAAAAAAAAAACAAATTTCTTACTTTTGCTAAAATCCAAAAAATAAATAAAAAATTTTTTTTTTTCAACGGTTTTGGCTGATTTATATTCTTCCTCATATTTGTGATAAAAAAAAAATCGCAATCGCGTTTACGGATGATTAATTTCTGGGGTTTTTTATTTTTTTTACTAGTAATGGCGGCGATCTGCGATTTTTAGCGGTACTGCGCTATTGCGGCTCACATGTCGGACCATTTTGACACTTTTTTTGGGACCATTGGCATTTATACAGCGATCCGTGCTATAAAAATGCACTGATTACTGTGTAATTGCCATTGGCAGTGAAGGGGTTAACCTGCAGGGGGCGCTCTAAGGGTTAACTGTGTTCCCTGGGCGTGTTCTAACTGTGTGTGGGCTGCCCTGGCTGGGGGAAGATGGCTTCCATATAGAGGAAGGCTGTGATCACAGTCCCCCCCCCCCCCCCCTCACAGAATGGAGATCCGTGTTTACATGCACAGATCTCCGTTCTTTCACACCCCCAACACAGCAAGCGTGCCTCCGGCGATTTGCCTAATAGAGCCATCTGTCGCCGTCAACCTGCGGTTGGCGGTCGGCAAGTGGTTAAAGTAAGGAATGTTTAGGCTTTAGAACCACTTAAATTGCTGTAGTAAAGCCCCAGCCTGTGCTCTTTGTCTACTGAATTCGGGTCTAGCCCTGTTTAACCGCTTAACAACCGCCCTATAGACAATTGACGTCTACAGAGTGGTTGCTTAATTCTGGGTTTTGACGTCCTCCCAGAATCGCGCTTTCCGCGCGCCCCCTGGGGCACGCACACGGGAACATCCGTGACCGTCGGGTCCGGGGGACCCGACTGATCATGGATCGTGGTGAATGGCCGCTGTGAGCGGCCTTTCACCACGTGATTGCGCCGTCAAATGACGGCGTGATCACATGTAAACATGCCGGCGGAAGCGCCGGCTTTTCTCTCCTCTCCGCACCGATCGGTGCAGTGTGAGAGGAGAGAGGGGGGAGAGAGGACGTGCAGCAGCGCTGTGGGCGATGGATGTGTAATGCCCACAGCGCTGCTAGGTGACAAAATACACCCCCCATCATCTATTTACCACCCACCCACCACCCCCCAGCCATCATCAGCCACCCACCCAGCCATCAGCCAGCCATCCACCCATCCTCACCCACCCACCCACCCATCCATCCATGCTCACCCATCTGGGCTGCCAGTGCCTACAAGGGCACACGCACGGGGTCCCCCGCGCGCCTTTCGCGCTAAGACCCTCCTGCAGTTTTGGGTCTTAATTCGTTGGTGAGACATCTGCAGTTAACAGATATCCCGCCAACAATTCG
>BLSH010235253.1:1948069-1965184 GCA_018402905.1 Glandirana rugosa | reverse complement strand
TGAAGCCTGAAATGTGGCAAAAGGTCGCAAAGTTCAAAGGGGGCCGAATACTTTCGCAAGGCACTGTGTGTATATATATATATATATATATATATATATATATATAAAAAATATGTAAAGTTCTCAAACCTGGCTCAAAAAAATTAGCCACTCAGAGCTTTGTCTCAGCTAGATGACCAGGTGTGTTACATCACACCACAGGTTACACACTTTACCATGATTTCCACCTACAGCCCTTTTGCCACAAAGACTTGGCTATAAGATGATCACCACTGGGTTGCTGCTTATTCCTTGGACCCCACAGATATTACCCTCACTGATAGTGGAAACTGCAGCAAAAGCTCACGTTAACATTTGCTTTGCTGAGGGCATGCAAAACATACAATCTGCTTGGAGTATTGAAGCTTCCCTTGCATGGGAGTAGGACCCTATTTTAACACTGATCTTTGCATCAAATTCTATTGCTCAGGTCTGCAACGCTCGGTCAACTTGGCTAAGACTGACTTTACTGCAGCTACGTCACAATTTATTGGACAACAAACTATGTTATTATAGTTATCACTGTGCAGAACAGAGCTCAAAGATGCTAGCTTCCTTCCCCACCCTCTGATCCTGATATGCCTTTTCTGCAAGAGGTAGACATAGAGGGAAATGAAGAGGACCTGGAAGATTTCTCACTCTTGATTCTTATACAACTGATATGGCTTCATGCAATATGCTTGCTGATATTGATATGCTCACTTCTGTTCTAGGCAAAAGCCTTGACATTGCTGCACTTGATTCTTCTCCATCTCCACATGCCCCTTTGGCCCCTTAAGTCTAAAAATAAATTTCCCATTCCAAAAAAAAAAAAATGCCCTGTCGATGAAGTTTAGGTCAATCCAGAAAAGATTTTTACCCCTCCGAAAATTATTGCTGAGCTCTATCCAGTGGAAAAAGAAGTCACAAAAAGTAGTTTTTCCATGTGGTGGATCCTGCCCTTTCAGTCTTAAACATTTAACTGTTCCTATAGAAGATTTTTCTTTGTTCAAAGTTTCTGTTTAAAGTTTAGGGATGGTCTTAAAGGCTCTTTTTCTTTTACAGATCCAGCTCTGCAACCAGCTATTGCTGCAATTTCTATTTGTCAGACTGCTGCTAATTACACTAGGGCAATAAACAAGCAACATGATCCAATATTCAGGATTGTTCATTGGCTGACTAATTACAGCAATTGTCTTCTCCGATGCTGTTTTGTGTGGATGCCCTAGAGCAGGGGTAGGCAACCTGCGGCTCTCCAGCTGGTGCAGAACTACAAGTTACACTAGGGCAATAAACAAGCAACATGATCCAATATTCAGGATTGTTCATTGGCTGACTAATTACAGCAATTGTCTTCTCCGATGCTGTTTTGTGTGGATGCCCTAGAGCAGGGGTAGGCAAACTGCGGCTCTCCAGCTGTTGCAGAACTACAAGTTACACTAGGGCAATAAACAAGCAACATGATCCAATATTCAGGATTGTTCATTGGCTGACTAATTACAGCAATTGTCTTCTCCGATGCTGTTTTGTGTGGATGCCCTAGAGCAGGGGTAGGCAACCTGCGGCTCTCCAGCTGTTGCAGAACTACAAGTCCCATCATGCCTCTGGGAGTAATTGTAACTGCCAGCCTTGCAATGCCTCATGGGAAATGTAGTTCCACAACAGCTGGAGGGCCGCAGGTTGCCTACCCCTGCCCTAGAGCAATTCATGACACAAATCTCCAGAATGAGTGATTTTTGTTCACATATGCAGAATCTTGTGGCTCAAAGCATGGTCAGCTAAAGCTGCCTGTAAAAGCCTTTGAAGGAGGACATCTATTTGGTAAGGCACTTGACAAAGTCATCAAGGATGTCACAGGAGGAAAGTTCTTCCTTCCACAGTGGAAGGTTCCAAAAGCTGCTTCAGCCGCTTCTACCTCTTCAAGGAACAGAGCACCTCAATGTTCTACACAAGCTGCAACTACTGAGCCAAAATTCAACCTTTACTCCACAAGGATTGGAACACAAAATCCACCAAGTCTACCCCAACGCCTTTTTCTCAATGAAAGGACATCCTCACTTCTAAGAGTGGGGGGACTAATGTTACAGCTTCCTTCTCTGGGTCACATACATCCCAGACCTGTGGGTTCAATCGGTGGTTTCAAAGGGGTACAAAATAGAGTTCACAACTCTACCCCTTCACCACTTTCATCTTTTAAATCAACCAAAATCTGCTCAAGGTCAGTCAGATTTGCAGAATTCCCTGAACCACATTTTGTCCCAGGGGGTGGTTGCGCCAGTTCCTCTGGAGGACAAATGCTAAGGATCCTACCACCTCTAAATTGTTGCTAGATGAGCAAGAACTGTGTGTCACAGTGTTGGGGTGCTGATAGAGTGGGCTCCTTACACAACACAGCTACACGGGCCAAATGCATGTATGTATGTTGCAGCTTGCCATAAGGCCCACCACTGTAATGCAACATGGCCGGTGGGTAGGAATGAATGTTATGGGCAGTCAGCATCATATAGGTAATTTTTTTTATTTTGCCTAGAGTTCTACATCAACTAAGGAGCTGTCACTAAATGTACTCAGTAGCTAGGGGACTGTCTGTTATCAGAATAGGATCAAGGAGTTAATGGGGGTGCAACAGTCAGACCCCACGGAACCTCTCAGTTCCAGAGGCATCATCAAATGAATTAAGTTAAGTGTGGCACCAAATATATAGAAAGGCTTTTATCAGTATAGTCATTTAAAAGTCAAAAATTTTAGTGCAATTTTGTAGAGGAACATGGGCAGGGATAGGGTTAAAATTAAAGCTTTATTGAAAAGTATTGCACATTACGTAAGCAACCAATATAATTACCTTCACTCAAACAAGAATTAAAAAACAAGACAACATTTTCTATTAACAGGTCCTAGCAGCTGCACACACAGCCATACATACAGAAAATCACTTTGCAAGTATGATGCAAGAAACTAACCAACAAAGAGTCCGGGGAGGAGCAGTGATTCCCATTAGTGATGGGATAGGTACTTTTTTTTTTAACAATCAGAGGTGCTTTATTGATTGTATGCATAGTAAATACAGTATACCCAAAAAGACATCACAGACAATACAGGAGACAGTAATATATACACAGGACAGCTCAGACCATCACAACAGCTACAGCAGCAAGTACATTCCCATCCACATGTGTCCAGACCTAATAGTCATGTATAAACTTTCCATTAGCATAACAAGCAGCAGGTCATTGTGGTTGCACATCTATCCCAACCTCCACAGTGGGAGCACCCTCCCTCCCAACCCCCCCTATGAGCCAACCCACAGAGCCCATACCTTATCATACTTACACGCACAACCTCTATTCATGTATGTTATCCTATACATAGGTAGGGCTGCTGTTACCAGTGCTTCCCAGGAGGACAAAACCGGGGCGGTTAGAAGAGGTCCAGGCCAGGAGGATGGCTTTTTTAGCATAGAACATAAGGTAGGAGATAAGAAGTTTAGAATGATGCGAGTGCTGCTCATCCTCATGCACCCCCAGTAAAGCAAGTTCCGGTGTCATTGGAATGGACATCTGCAGTCTAGAATTAACCGTCTCAAATACTTTTTCCCAATAGTGATTTATGACCAGACAGTCTCACAACATATGGAACATGGTGCCTATCTGCATTTACATCGTGGGCATCCGGGATCTCTTTCAGGGAAGATACGATGACGTTTCTGAGGCGTATAGTGCAGTCTGTGAATAATCTTAACCAGGATAAGCTTATCCCCGGAAGAGATAACCAACTTGGGCCCAAGCTCTAAACCGCCCTCCCAATTCAATTTATCTAATTTTGATATGTCTTCTCGCCATAGTTCCCACAACTTGGTCAATCTAGGTGAATCTTTACTCAGTAGGGTGCTATACAGCGTCAATAAATGCTTACTAAGGTCACCCGGTGACAACAGCACCTCAGTCGGGTCCTCCTGCAGGGACAATGGCCGGGGGAACTGGGCCCGCATGGCATGGCTGAGCTGCATATATCTAAACTGCATCCAGCGGGGCAGACCATATGTAGCAGTCAATTCAGAAAGAGTAGACAGAGTACCCTGCGTGAGAATATCCCCCAGTTTAGTAATGCCATATCTAGCCCACACCCGTGGGTCTGGAACAGATCCCAGATGGGGCAGTTGAGGGTTCCCCCACAGTGGTTGGGCCGGAGACCACTGGTCCGGTTTTAAGTATCGCCTCCTCGCTGCCACCCACACCCTCCACGTCGCTCTCATAGGGCCAGGGGATAATGCCTTCGGTCCTCTGTAGGCAAAGTTTCACAAATCAGCAAGGGAACCCAGACAGGCCACCTCCAGACACGTCACTGCATTAGCCTTGGAACCTAAATACCACCATTGGACTGTAACCAGCATCGCTGCCCACCAATATACTTGGAAGTTGGGGAGGGCCCACCCCCCCATAGAGGTTGGGAGCCACAGAGTAGACTGTGCCATTCGGGGTACCCCACCATTCCAAATGAAGGAATTGATGAGCTTGTGTATCTCTTTAAAAAAAGAAGCAGGAATCCAGATGGGACAGTTTCTAAATAAATAATTGAACTTAGGGAGAATCATTATTTTAATAAGACGTATCCGTCCCAGGAGGTTCAGTGGGAGCTTAGACCAGGATAGGCAGCGTGTACGCAAATTTGTGTGTAAAGGTAGCAGATTTTTCCAAATATCCCGATGCCTGCCTAGTAATTATTATGCCCAGGTAACTGAACTCCGCCACCCAGCGCAATGGCGAGGGGAACGCTGTGGCCAACGCGTCATCATCAATGGGGAACAACAAGGATTTGGACCAGTTGATTTTGATCCCTGAAAAAACGCCGAACGCATCAAAAATCTGTAAAGCAGTCTGAAGAGAGGGCCCCGCATCATTCAAATATACAAGGCATCATTGGCGTACAGCGATATTTTTTCCTCCAACTTCCCCATCCTGAGGCCCCTAACACCTGAAGCACTTCGAATGGCAATGGCCAGAGGCTCCAGCACCAGAGCAAACAGGCTGGGGGAGAGGGAGAATCCCTAAGGTGTTCCGCGCGATAAGCGAAATGGAGACGATAGCCAATTATTCGTACGCACGCATGCTGTAGGGGAGCTGTATAGCAACCAAAGGCCGTGTAAAAAATGTGGGCCAAATCCAAACCGGTGTAGCACCTCCCAAAGGTATTCCCACTCCACGGAGTCAAATGCCTTCTCCTCATCGAGAGAGGCAATGACTCTGGATCCAGCATTGTCATGTGGGGCAGCTAAATTAAGATGGAGATGGCGAATGTTGATATCAGTCCCCTTACCTGACATGAACCCAGTTTGATCAGCATCTATTAACTCCTCTATGACCTTAGAAAGCCGAGTGGCCAAGACCTTGGCAAAGATCTTGGCATCCACATTTAGTAAGGATATAGGTCTATAGGAGGCACACTCCAATGGGTTTAGGGACCAACACAATGATTGCCTCTGACATAGAGTCAGGAAAAATTTCAAGCTTCCCAAACTCAGAGATGAGAGCAACCAGCCGGGGTGCAAGCAGTTCACTAAAGGTTTGGTAAAATTCCGATGGGAGGCCATCGGCCCCAGGTGCTTTCCCCCCCCTTCAACCTCTTCACCGCCTCCTGGATTTCCTCAAGAGTAATGTTCTCCTTGAGTCTCCCATGTGCCTCTGCCGACAGTTCAGGGAATTGTATTGTGTCTAAAAAATTGGATAGGGCAGAGGGCTGATAGTCAGCTCTAGTGGTATAGATGGACTGAAAGAAATCAGAAAATTGTTTGTTGATACCCCTAGGGGATGTAAGCATCTGCCCATCGTCAGACTTAATACAGCCAATTAGAGTCGTCGGAGTGCCACCATTAGCCAGCCATGGCAGCAACCTCCCATTCTTTCCCCTGTATTCAAACACCCTTTGGGTCGAATAAAGAAGGGCAGTTGTAGTCTGTGTCAGTCTGTGAGTGGCGAGGTTCCGCAGTGATCCCTGCCATCTAGAGTATCGGTCCTCCGTAGGGTCCCCTACATACTCAGCCTCCAGGTTACCTGTACGTTTCTCCAGCTCCCGCAGGGTCACAGTCGTCTCCCGCCGTTTATGCAAAATTTTAGAGATAAATTCCCCTCGCACCCACGCCTTAAAGGAGTCCCACGCCACAGGCGGGGACAAGAAGTCCCCATTTGCTGCCCAGTAGTGTCCCATGGACACCTGCACCCGTCCGACTTGTGCCCAAAATCGAGAAAGACGCCACAGTCTGGAGTCCGGTGGTTCAACCAGGGATAGGGAAAGGCACAGAGGAGCGTGGTCCGATATCCCCCTGGGAAGCACTGAGACGTCCTGAACCATCCATAGGGCAAACGTGGATGCATAAATCAAATCTATTCTAGACAGAATTTTGAATGTAGCTGAATGACAAGTGAATTCCCTATCACCAGGATGGAGATGTCTCCAGACATCCGTCAGGGCAAAAGTAGCGGCCCAGGCACGGAGGTCAGGAGAGGCTCGGGTGCCAGGGTGTAGCCGATCCATGGCTGCACTAGGGACCATATTAAAATCACCTAGCAAGAAAACCAGATTAGTATTAAATTGAACAACCTGTCTCATTGTACTGTGTAGGAGTTGCACTGAAGCCGGAGGAGGGAGGTACAGCCCCACCAGCACAACATTCTTATCATAAACACGAATGTGCAGTACAACATACCTACCCTCTGGGTCTGTGCGGACATCAACTGTCTGTACAGGCAACGATCTTCTGATGAGGATAGTGACCCTGGATCCCTGTAAATGGGTCTCATGCAATATGCAAATTTGTGGGCAATGCTGTTGGAGGAACTTAAACACTAAGGAGCGTTTGATCGCTGAGTTTAAGCCTCGGACATTCCAGGAAACAATGTTACACTGAGCTATGGTGAAGAACGGGTGAGAATAGGAGGGTTATATACGCCCGGCGGATGAGCATCCCAAACAGCAACAATACAGCCACAGAGGCCACGGCCGGAATGGCTGCAGTGTACTCAAATGCACCTCTGAAAAACAAACAGAACAACCCAAACAGTTGAAAAACAATAACACCCTCCAACCCCCCCCTCCCCTAAAAACATAAACCCTGCCCACCCCGCACCCCTAACCCCAACCTAGGAATGCATGAGTCCCAAACAAAGAACACCTAATGATCGATGAGAGGCGTGATCAGTGGGTACAGTTCATTGCAGACAAGTCTAACGAAACGGGAGCTAGTGCAGCCGCCTTTATCAGTAACAAGGAGAGTAGGTAAAATAGGCAAGAGACCAATGATCCATAATTGGGAGTATCTGGAACAGATGATTGCCAGTCCATGTCATCAGTTGCACCAACAGTCTAGTTCACACTGTGTAACAAGGGAAAAAGGAGCACTATTATAAACCACATCCCAGTAAAAGCAAGGCAGCGGCTGTTCTCGGTCAGTTGAGCAGTGAGGACATCCCCACAGTATCTCATCCAGCCTCTGGGAGTCCCAAGAGCCCAGTGCTATGAAGCAGGGATAGTCACAGGGGCTGCTCAGCACGCACTACACTCAGTTCCATGTCTGATGGTTTGACCTCCAGAGGAGAACCATAGTGCCAGCTAAGGATGAGCAAGAGGGAAACCTTGATACCACTGAGACAGGTTAGTCCGTATTTCCTTGGCATACATACGCAGTGACGAGTAGTATAAAATACTGAATCTTAGCCAGGGGCACACAACTTACGTAGTCCAGGGTTCCATATGTTGCAATATGGCTGTGAAACAGTAACAGGCACAACAGGTGCAAAGTGGAAGGGCCAGAACCGTCAGCCAGGTGGACGGTCATGCCAGCAGGTGAGCACGTCCCCCCGAGATGGTCCTTAGCGGTGCGGTGGCAGAGAGTCCAGCCAAGCAGAGGCATCAACAGGGGAAGTAAAAAACCTGACAGTCTCATCGTCCTGTACCCGCAGACGAGCAGGGAACAGGACACTATAGCGAATACCTCTGGTGCGCAGGGCAGCTTTAACCTGGTCAAACAAGCGCCTCAACTTTTGTGTTTCAATTGAGTAATCAGGAAATATTAGCAACTTGTTATTTTGATATGCCAGTTCACCCTGCACCCTAGCAGCATGTAGAACCTCGTCCCGGTCCCGAAAATTGAGGAAGTTAAGAATAAACGTGCGAGGGGGTGATCCTATCGGTCCTGGCTTGGGAGGGATACGATGGGCCCTCTCCACAGCGTAAAAGGGGGAGAACTGGGCCCCCGGTAGTAGGCCGCACAGAAGCTTTTCTGTACGCAAATTATTTCTCCTGTTGTGATTCTCGGCGTCTTCGGCTTTGTATTCGAAAGCCCGTATCTTAGTCTGCAGAGTGCAGAGACATGCAGTATGATCCGTCACAACGTCCTCCACTCGCCCCAGCCACTGCTCCGCTTCAGACAGCCGCGACCTAATTTTGTCCATGTCCTGCCGGATGTGTCCTACATCAAGCTGGACAGCTTCCACTTTTGTGGTCAGAGTGGTAAGCAAGGCTTGGCACAGCCCTATAGCTGCCAGTACATCCGCCAGGCCGGTTGCACCGGGGAGACTGGCTCTCCCTGCTCCGTCTGAGACGCCATGTTGGAGTTGGCTCGTGTGACAATGCCGTCTCCACAGGCCGGAGGCCTGTCAGGTGGTAGCGGGGCGAAATGGAGTCTCTTACCCCGTCCATGTCCTGCCCTGTGTGCCTTACTGGGCATACGGATCCCCCCGATATCTCTCCCAGGAGGAGGGAGCTGGATTGTGTGTACAAGGCCTGGATTAACAGCGGAGCTCCCGAGAAAGATGTCTGCTCAGGTCTCCATCTTGGCCACGCCCCCAGGGATAGGGTTAAAGAATACAGGATCATTAAAGGTGTGCTTAGACTATGTGATGTGTGAGCCTGTGACTGGTTCTCTTGAAGGATATTATATGAAAGTTCTATTTGTTAAGTCCAGATTACAGCAGCCTCCCGTAAAACAGACTCCTCTTAAGACATTGCAGCTAATTGGAGGTGGAGCACTCGGCCTGATTAATTTTGCAACAAAAAGAGAATGTGTCGTTTATAGGTGGAAAAAGGATTTTGCTGCTCTAATTGTCTTCCTCCATTGATTTTATATCTGCAGTAAAACCGTGCAACATAAACTTCCACAGCAAATTGTCATTGTCTCCGGCAGGAGGGGGAAAGAACAAGAGACTGAACTCACTATACTGTACTGAACATTCTGCTGTCAACTTTTACTTCCTGTAGTTGAGCAGCAGAGTCTTGGGGGGGTCCTAGTGACAATTATGACCACAGGACAAGGACACATGGACACTGAGGGGGGGTGTCTGAAAATGATGATAAACTAAGACTTGGGGTCTCAGAATAATGAAACACTGACGCTTAGGTGTCCTAAATATAATGAAATACTGATACTCCGGGTCCCAGAGCAATGATGCACAGACACTTTAAAGTTCAAGAATAATGACACGCTGACACTTGGGGTTATTTACTAAAACTAGAGCATGCAAAATCTGGTGCAGCTCTGCATAGAAACCAATCAGCTTCCAGGTTTTATTGAGGTTAGACGCTGATTGGGTACCATGTACAGCTGCGCTAGATTCTGAGTGCACCAAGTTTAGTAAATCTAGTAAATCTACCCCTTGGGGTCCAGAGCAATGATGCACTGACACCTGATGGTTCCAGAATAATGATAAACTGACACAGGATCCCAAAATGTGACATACTGTTTGTCTGATAATGATTATTTGGAGTCCCCAAATAATGTCCCAAGGACACTTTGAGTCCTAGAACAATGACTAACTGATGCTCAAGGTCCCAGAACAATGACAAATTGACACTTGGGCGTCCCCAAATAATGTCCCAGAGCAATGACACACTACCATGTGGGAGTCCCCAAATAATGTCCCAAGGATACTCAGAGTCCTAAAACAATGACACACTTTTACTTGGGGGTCCCCAAATATCCAAATAACACATTGACGCTTAGGGTCCCAGAACAATGACATACTGACACTTGGGAGTCCCCAAATAATGCTCCAAGGACACTTGGGGTCCTAGAAAAATGATAAACTTACACTCTGAGTCCCAGAACAATGGCACCTTGACATTTGTGGGACCCCAAATAATGTCCCAAATACAATTGGGGTCCCAGAATAGTGACACAATGGCACTCAAGGTCCCAGGAACGATGATATACTGATACTTGGGAGTGCCAATATTGTCCAAGTTACAAACGGGGTCCCGGAATAATAAACTGAGATATGGAGGTCCAGAACAATGATACATCCACGCTTGGGAGTCCCCAAATAATGTCCCATAATAATGACCAACTGACATTCGGAGTACAGGAACAATGAGACATTGACACTTAGGGGTCCCAGAACAAAGACATACTGACATTTGGAGGACCCAGAACAATGATGCACTAACACATGGGGGTCCGCATATATCCCACTAATGCTTAGGGTGCCAGAATAATTAAACACTGACACTGGGGATCCTAGGACAGTGATTTACTGATATTAGTATGAACTTGTTGTAGGAGTCCCAGAAAACAGGCACACTAACCCTTAGGAACCCAAGGGTACCCTAACACAGTCTCAGTGCCACCCAATGTATAGGGGAATAGGGCCAGGACCACCGTCCACTCCAGCCACACAAAGCCCCAAAAGTCTTTGTGTCCTCCGTACTCCGACATTCTTCTCATCCCAGCTATAAACTGGAGCCATGAACAGACTTTGGGGCATCACCACTGTGCCAGGCAGCAGACTGTACTGGGACTTGTAGTAGAAGGAATAAAAGCCCTACTAAGCCTCGAGCTCTGTAGATGTTCTGTGATTTCTTTACCACAATGGCCACATATATATGTGTATATATATATATATATATATATATGCCACTTGTTTTATTCATTCAACCTCACCTATAAGTAGGAATGTTTTCAAAAATGTTTGAAAAACACGAGATCTCCCCAGTGGCTGGCCGGAGGGTGTGTGAGGTCTTTATGAGGTTGCCGTGTAATTGGAAGCAGAACGTTCATTTTCACTTCAAGTGGGTAACAATTTATTTTTATGCTTCGTCTGGCCGTCTCGCAGTAAATAACAATGGAAAAATCCAATACTTGTCCTTGGACAATTTTATCCGGCGGACTGCAGGATAAAAAAAAAACAAAATCCCTGTGCTTGTAATTATGTGCTTGTCAGCCGGTGCCATCCTGCGGCAGAAGACATTAATGTGTTTAGTGCAATAGCTGATTGGGTATGTGTTCAGAGTGAGCGACGTGCCTCTGGGTGTTATATTTATAAGATCTACGTTACAGGAGCAGAAAACTGCCACCATTAATGATACTTGAAGTATAAATTATACTTATATTGACAACTGGGGTATAAATATATTACCAGGTATACTCACTGCTTCTGGGGTGTTTCTGTGCTGCTCACATTGTATCATCTGAAAAACAGTCAGAAAACCCAGGTTTCCTTCCTCCCCCAAATGAAGCATCCCCCACCAGTGGTGCCACTAAGGTTAATTTCACCTGGTGCAGTAAAACATGGTGTCACTCCCCCACCACCACCATCTGCATCTGGCTCTCTCCTGTCTAGCCTGTCATAGTGCCCTGCAGGGCCGTTAGACAGGCTAGTTTTGTGCCGGGGGTTGCCACCATCGTGGTCAAATATTACTTCCTACTTGATGGTGTCACCTCTCTGCCAGGAGTCAGCTGGGTGTGGTCAGCACCCCCATAGCGACGCCTCTGTCCCCCACTGTCTATAATGCTGTAAGGCAATGATCATCCATAGCTGTCATTCCAAAGGCTCCCATCATGAACACAGGCCACAGGATCTGAGAACTCTTCTTCTTCCCTATAGGGATATTGTATGAACTGTTTGTGTGTCTGACATTTTTAAATATGTCAGGCACACATAAGCGGATGAACGCTGATGCAAAGAAGAGCATGGCCACATACAGCCATTCACTTGTATGGCAGATTGTACACAGAAGTGGCTCCCCAAGTGGCAGAAAGCTCTGGGAAATTACACTGGCATATAATGTGTCTATGGAAGAGCTGTGTGAATGAACAAAAAAGTGTGCCATTGTTTACTGACCATAAGTTGTCATTTTCCTTAGACCCCGAAGTCTCTGGAACCCTGTCTGTGTGTCATTATTGTGCTACTCCCCAACTGTCAGAGTGTAACTCTTCTGAGACCCCCAAGTGTTGGTGATTCCTTATGTTGGTACCCCCAGGTACGTAGTATGTCATTGATTTGGAACCAGCAAGTGTCAGTGTGTCACTGTTCTGGACCCCAAATGTTAGTGTTTCATTCTGGACCCCCCAAGTGTCAGTGTGACATTATTATGAGGCTTCTAAGTGTCAGTGTGTCATTGTTCGTGAATCATAAAGTGTCAATGTTCATATTTTGATTGGCTCCCAAAAGTCAGTGTGTCCTTTTCTGGGTCCCCCGAGTGCCAGTTTGTTATTCTTCTGGAATCCTCACGTATCAGTGTGTACTTATTCTGGGACTCCCAGGTGTGTCCTTATTGTTGGAAATTCAGGTGACATTGTGTCCTTATTGTTGGACCTTCAGGTGTCATTGTGTCCTTATTGTTGAACCCCCAAGAGTCAGTGTGTTCTTATTGTTGGGCCTTCAGGTGTCACTGTGTCCTTATTGTTGAACCCCCAAGTATCACTGTGTCCTTATTGTTGGACCTTTAGATGTCATCGTGTCCTTATTGTTGGGCCTTTAGATGTCATTGTGTCCTTATTGTTGGACCTTTAGATGTCATTGTGTCCTTATTGTTGAACCCCCAAGTGTCAGTGTGTACTTATTGTTGGACATTCAGGTGTCATTGTGTCCTTATTGGTGAACCCCCAAGTATCACTGTGTCCTTATTGTTGGACCTTTAGGTGTCATTGTGTCCTTATGGTTGAACCCCCAGGTGTCAATGTGTCCTTATTGTTGGACCCCCAGTGTCAGTGTGTCCTTATTCTAAGACCCTCACCCCATGTCGTTATTCTGGGATCCCCAATTGTCAGTGCATTATTATTCTTGGACCCCGACATGTCGGTATGTCATTTTTGTGGGATACCCATATTTCAGCATGTTCAGTGTTCTGAGTGTATCTATGGAAACCTATAGTGTTCTCAGTCCATTTATAGATTGCGGTAGTGTATTGTATATATATGGACCCCTATAATGTGCTCAGTCTATATACTGTATAGACTCATATAGAGTGTTCAGTCTGTATATAGTTCACTACAGTGTGGCTTTTCTATATATAGATCCCCCTACAGGTTATATATAAACTCCTATGTTATGTTTATTCTATATGTAGATCCTTATAGTATGCTATATACAGTATATGTCCTTTTCCCCTTATTAAGGGCTAAGAGCGCAATTGATCCTCTATTGGGGGTCCATTCAGGGAGGTGAGCGGCCATCCTTATACTGTTGGACTTCACTGAAGCACTTTGATGATTTTATCTGCACTGCATGACCACTGATGGTGTTAGATTGGACTGTGTATATATGAGCTGTCATATATAGCGCTGCACTCCTTTGTAATGACATTTTAACTGGGATTTGATTAATTTTTCCTGTAGTATCCAGCTGCTATCATCTTTGTTAATTAATTTTATGTGTGTGCGCTGATTGATCTTTTGGGTTATATACAGTATATACAGTATCTCACAAAAGTGAGTACACCCCTCACATTTATGTAAATATTTTATTATAACTTTTCATGTGACAACACTGAAGAAATGAAACTTTGCTACAATGTAAAGTAGTGAGTGTACAGCTTGTATAACAGTGTAAATTTGCTGCCCCCTCAAAATAAATCAACACACAGCCATTAATGTCTAAATGGCTGGCAACAAAAGTGAAAATGCCCAAATTGGGCCCAAAGTGTCAATATTTTGTGTGGCTACCATTATTTTCCAGCACTACCTTAACCCTCTTGGGCATGGAGTTCACCAGAGCTTCACAGGTTGCCACTGGGTTCCTCTTCCACTCCTCCATGATGACATCACAGAGCTGGTGGATGTTAGAGACCTTGCGCTCCTCCACCTTCTGTTTGAGGATGCCCACAAATGCTCAATAGGGTTTAGGTCTGGAGACGTGTTTGGCCAATCCATCACCTTTACCGCCAGCTTCTTTAGCAAGGCAATGGTCGTCTTGGAGGTGTATTTGGGGTCGATATCATGTTGGAATACTGCCCTGCGCCCCAGTCTCTGAAGGGAGGGGATCTTGCTCTGCTTCAGTATGTCACAGTACATGTTGGCATTCATGGTTCCCTCAATGAAATGTAGCTCCCCAGTGCCGGCAGCACTCATGCAGCCCCAGACCATGACACTCCCACCACCATGCTTGACTGTAGACAAGACACACTTGTCTTTATACTCCTCCCCTGGTTGCCGCCACACACGCTTGACACCATCTGAACCAAATACGTCTATCTTGGTCTCATCAGATCACAGAACATGGTTCCAGTAAATCATGTCTTTAGTCTGCTTGTCTTCAGCAAACTGTTTGTGGCCTTTCTTGTGCATCATCTTTAGAAGAGGCTTCCTTCTGGGATGACAGCCATGCAGATCAATTTGATGCAGTGTGCGGTGTATGGTCTGAGCACTGACAGGCTGACCCCCCACCCCTTCAACCTCTGCAACAATTCTGACAGCACTCATACATCTATTTCCCAAAGACAACCTCTGGATATGATGCTGATAAATTGTATAGAAATACCTCGCTACTACAAAATTACAAATGCTGCAATTCAATTAGGTACCACCTAGAGACACATAACACAATATATAAAGAATTGCGCAAAAGAACTAAAGGATAAGATCTTTCAAAATACAACAAATAGACATATGTGTATTAATATAAAAGTAAAAATGAATTAGAGTCCAAATGCACTGTCCATCTAAGCTTGTCATCAATTGATGTTTCAGATGAAAAACTTCCTCCACCAGGTGAAAAGAAAAGATAGATAGATGAAGTGCCACCAATCGAATTAATCAGGTACTCTTACCAGAACACCTTTGTTTACCTATCTCTAGGTAAACGGACAGCGCATGCAGAATAGCCTCTGCAAGCTTTTAGGGATGCTGTTCCTCTCCAACCACCGATCAGGCGTGTTAAACAGGCGATTATACCGGCCTCCAGCTTGTGCCAAGTATTGTCACCAGGTTCCCCAGGTTGTTGGCTCCGTGCCACATAAGAAAGGAAGAGGACCCCAGATAGTGTAATACAGTTTTTAATTAGGATAATAGCAGTTAAAAAAGCCAAATGGCTACTTACATTTCCCAATAAAACAATGCGCATATAAGATCAAACAGGTAAAGCCGGCTAATTAGCGTTCCGCCCGTGCTTCCGGGTCACATGAGGCAACGTGTGGCGCCCATGGGTGGTCTGACGCAGTGACACCGTCGCACACACATTAATGGCTGTGTGTTGAGTTATTTTGAGGGGACATCAAATTTACACTGTTATACAAGCTGTACACTCACTACTTTACAAAGTGTCATTTCTTCAGTGTTATCACATGAAAAAATAGAGTAAAATATTTACAAAAATGTGAGGGGTGTACTTACTTTTGTGAGATACTGTATGTATACACAGTACAAATATAAATATGTCCAAACAATGTTTATACTCCTAACATCACAAAAATTATTCCATCTGAGCTCCTCACTGAAAACAACCTTCTTGACCCCTTACAGTCCCGCTTTCGCTGGTAAAACTCCACAGAAACTGTCCTACTAAATCTAGGCAGGTAATATTTAACGCTTCCCCAGCTGAGAGGTTGAGCATTAATTATATTCCCGGGTTTTTTTTGGCAGGCTTTGCTGGCTCCAACCCACTGGTTCCATGTGATATAAAAGCACTGTTTTGTTGGTTCCATGTCATTTAAAGGCACTGTTCTAGCGGAGTCTGCAAATCCAGTGATCTGTTTGTTTATTAATTACGGGTATGTACTGTACAGGGTGGGCCATTTATATGGATACACCTTAATAAAATGGGAATGGTTGGTGATATTAACTTCCTGTTTGTGGCACATTAGTATATGTGAGGGGGGAAACTTTTCAAGATGGGTGGTGACCATGGCAGCCATTTTGAAGTCGGCCATTTTGAATCAAACTTGTTTTTTCAATAGGAAGAGGGTCATGTGACACATCAAACTTATTGGGAATTTCACAAGAAAAACAATGGTGTGCTTGGTTTTAACGTAACTTTATTCTTTCATGAGTTATTTACAAGTTTCTCTTTGTTTACAGCCATTGACATGTCGTCGAGGTTAACACGCGCGGAGCGGATAGAAATTGTGTTGATGTCTGGTGAACGCAGTAACCGGGTCATTGCAGCAGATTTCAATGCAAGACAGCCTACAGGACCACCCATCTCCCATGCTACAGTTAGCAAACTGCTTGCTAAGTTTCGTGATGTGTTGGATTTGCCAAAATGTGGACGCATGAAATCTGTCACTAATGAAGAAACATCAGTGGCTGTCCTAGCTTCATTCAGCAAGAGCACACAGCATAGCACTTGCCGCATGTCACTGGAGAGTGGCATTAGTCGAACATCCCTTCGGTGGATATTAGCTACGCACAAATGGCACCCTTACAAACTCCAGCTACTGCAGCATCTCAATGAGGATGACCCAGATCTGCACACTGAATTTGCAGAATGGGCAAAACAAAAATTGGAACAGGACCCTCAGTTTACGCAGAAGATTTTGTTCAGTGATGAGGCAAACTTTTATGTGAATGGTGAAGTTAACAAACGGAGTAGTGACTTGTTTTAGAAGACGCATTTGACTCCCAGGACAAGGTTAAAAACAAAACGGGTAAGACGTTTAAGTCACACGTCTAGACCCAGTAGGAGTAACTCTACGACGTCATCGACCTCAAACATTCCCACGGTAAACACGCATCGATTATAGGTGGCTTCCCTACAAGCTGATTACGGTGAGAGGTCACTGTACGCCGTTCACGATACGACACACGAGAACGACTTACTTCGATCCTGTCGGTGACTACAAAGAAGTAATCACTGTCTAAAGTACGCAGGTGTAAAACCGTTTAGGTTGTGTAGT
>BLSH010235253.1:1914103-1942463 GCA_018402905.1 Glandirana rugosa | reverse complement strand
CCAGAAGCACCTACGCGTCCTAACCAGGAACACCCTACTCTTGTCTGCCGCAGAAAAAGGACCGATGTCCCCTCACTGCTGCCGATACTGGGGAAGAAATGGAAAAACTTAAGCTGACGCCCTCCTCCGTGGCTCTAATGAGTGAGCGAGGGGGCAGCGAAAAAATGTAGAAAAAAAATGCCGCCCCCCCCCCCCCCAAGGCGAAATGAAATGACAGAGAAATGCAACTAAATGTGTAGACTTACTGTTTTTTTTCTTTTTTTTTCATACTGACCCTCCTCCGTGGCCCCGTGGTGGGCGAAGGGACAGCTGACGGGACTAAAATGAGATTTCACTAAGTATGCATGTAAATGGTACGTAAAAAAAACAAAAAACTGTGTGAAATTAATTATGCTTTTTTTTTTTTTTTTTTATAAAGGTACGGGTGTACCCGGACCTGTCCGCTCCTCCGTGGCCCCGACGTGGGCAGAGGGACCGTGTAAATTTCAAAAAGGAATAAGCCATGAATAAGATACGTATACATAACACAACGTGTACACATACCTACATGCAGATGCAACCTGTAAACATGTCGGCCTGAGTGGATGTAACTCTTTAACAATTTTTTTTTTTTTTCATGAAACGGTCCCCTCCTCCGTGGCCCAGCTGGAGCGGAGGGACTATCGACAGCACCTGGTGAATGTATGGCTGGAGCAGACTTCCCGCCTGGAGACGGCAACCTAGCCAGCCCCCACCCACCCACCCACCACCACCCCGCGCTTTTAAGCAAAGCGGGGGGGGGGTGGACCGCCGGAGAACCTGCCTGGAAAATCTCCCCTCACTAACTGCCCGTCGCCAGTCAGTGAGACCGCGAGGAGAGCTGTGGACCCCGTGCGAATCCCCCCTCCCTCCTGCTCAGTGAAGTGAGGAAACACTGTGCGCTGACTGATGCAAGGTACTCAGAGCCGAGGCTGCTGACAGCCAGAGCTCTGGTGAGAAATAACGGGCCGTCCGGGGATGGGAATGAGGGAGGCGGCTCTGTGTCCTCCTAGGGGGCTGTGATGAACTGACCTGCTGAGACGGTGGACGAGCAATGCCCCCCCCAGTGCCGGGGATTCGTGATGGTGCATATCAGTTGCATGCTGCCGTATACCTGCTACAAATGCGGGGCATCCGGCCCGACTTACCCCGACCATGATCGTCCCCCCTCAGCGTGACGGTACCCTTTGCCTCGTGGCTGAATGGATACCCGGAACCGGAAGTGACGAAATGACGTACGTCACCACCTGGGAACACCGGAAATTATGCCGAGCAGCTGATAGGGGGTGGCTGGCTTAAGTATAGCCAGACTCCTCCTACGAATTCAGGCCGACCTTCGGACAGCCTTCTTATTTATCAGTGTTTCTGATTTATACAGAAAATGGTGACAAAGCTTGGAGAACCCAACCCCGAATGTGCAGCAGATTACCCCAAGAGGGATCCTTCAACCCCAACTCTCTCTAGCGGTCAGACAAAGCATTGCATTAACACACCCTTTGCGTATATCTAACCCAAGAACAAAAAAGTCCTTACATGTGGAGGCTGCATTCGTTTTGGTTCTTTCAGGCTAAGTACATTTTCTGCAGGTGCAGAAAAATACCTATTAATCCTGTCAGAAATCCAGTGACCTTGTAAGTTCCTGTGGCCTGAGCTGAGATCTCAGTGTTATCCACTTTCTCTGTTTCTGTCTGTGTACTACAAAGCAACACCCCTCTGTGTAAAAGAGATAAAGAGAGGGGAAGGTATTTGTAGTCCTAATCAGTCTAGGGTGACAACACTTCTCCATAAATACAGTAAGTGTTGTCACCTCATAAAAGGAAGTGTGTTTCTGAGGGAATTTCCAGAATAAAGCAGGTCTAAGCTTTGCACCTGGCACATACACAATAATTATTACCAATAACAAACAGAATTCCTTCAGACAAGTCCCCAGACCATGTGATTTCGCAGTAATCAAAAATGGGACAATTTTGTACAAAATACTTCTTAGATGCTGCTGAAAATCTCCCCTCCCCCAATATACATGGACCCATCCATTATTCATGTACTTACCGGTTTTGGTTTAAATGCTGGGGGTGACTTTCCGTTCTCTATCTCAGACCAGTCCATCCACTCGAAAAATGGGTGCCATCTGATGTCACGTACCAGGTATTTCCTTGTATCATGTTCTTCCCATAAGAGCTGTAAATAAGAAAGAAATATGATAAGAAACACTGAGAACAATAACAATATGTGACCAATAGAACTCCCCATTGTAATATTTGATTCTGACAGTGGCATATTTCAGCTTCCTCGATTTTGCTTGTAAAGACGCCACTATGTGATGATTGGATCGGGTCGTAGCATGGTACCTTATTTGTGTCATGTTCACTCATGAGAGGCTTTAAATGAAAACTAAAAAACACTCCTAAGGATATTTTGCAATGAATCCTTATGATGAATATATAAAACAATATTTCTATTGAATCTGCCACTGCCGTGATTTTTTCTTCCACCGATTACAGCACCAGGGGAGTTCTATATGCTGTCTGTGTAAGGAAAGTCTTCAGAAATCGAATGTTCTGTATATGCGATTGGCTTTTTATATTAAACACACAGAACATGAACCCAAGTCATACACAACCTCTGCAGTGGGGTATTAGGGCTGCTACTTTCCCTACCCATTCTCTGTAATAGGATTTTCATTTTTGTTGGTGTAATGTCTAAGACTCTTCTACTGCTAAAGGGACACAAGGGCTGCTGCTTTCCTTATGACAACACTGAGACTGCTCAGGGGGCTATAAGTAAAGGCAGATCCTTCCACGAAGCAGTCAGCGTGATAAAAGTATTTCTATGAGCCACATGAATGTGTGCCGGGAAGAATGTACAGTTGTGTGTTCTGAAATCATAACAAGGTCTGTATAACCTGGAAAGGGTTTTGTGTGTAAAGAGAAGGTAAAGCTCTGCGTATACTCACCATAGCTAGGAGTTCATGGAGGTGAATGTCCTCAGTTGTTGCAAACTCAGAAACGACTATCGTGAACAAACTTCCAGTCTAGTTTTCCATGATCTCTCTGCAGTGATCCGGGCCAACGGCCATCTCATACAATATCACTCCCAGGGAGTAATAGTCCGCTGTGGTGTCGTATCTGTAATCTTCCATGACCTATAGAAACATAAGGAGAGAAAAAAGGATGAGAACATTCCTAGGCCAGGCAGAGGACACAGGTGACTCCATGCTGACATATGTGATGTATGAAGCCTCCCAGGAGTATTATAATTGTGCTTAAAATACATCAAACTAAGGCAGAGCTTGTGAATCTTGGAGGTGGGGCTGAAACATTTATATATAGTCAAAACTTTTGTTTTCTAAATTTTGGATAGAGTACGGAAGGGTTGAGATCCCTCAATCCATGCTGTCTGTGTGCCATTGAGGGAATTTCCCTTCACTTCCTGTCTCTGGGATTCAAGAGGAAGTCAAAGGAATTTTCCCAAAGTGAGGGAAACTCTATTCTTAGGATCTTGTCCCCAAACAGGTGTCACAATTGGAAGACGTTCCTTCTATTCTTGTTCTGGGGACAGCTGTTACATTTTGCATCCGGTTGCGTTTTCTTTCTCGCTAACAATGATCACCAGTACACATAGTGTGACTTCCCTAATGAGGATACAGATAAAACCTGACAGAGGATCTAACCCTATCCATTAAGGCTGCATTCACACATGGCTGTTTTGAGCTTCAAATTGCATGAAGCTTGTCATCCAAAAAAAAAGTTCTGGAGCTTCTTTTAGGCAACATGCTTCATGCAATGTGGTTCACCACGATAGCAGCCCAGTAGAACACGTGACAATCGCGGCAGAACCGCAATGCTTTTTTAGGTGCAATTCAAATGATTGGCATCTGAAATGTGCATTGTGCGATTTGTCATTCACACCTGAGCATTTGGAAGTCAAGATTCAGAACCCCCTTGTGTGAATGCGGCCTTAATGAAAGGGGAGCCCCTTTATCTCTTCTCTACATCCCGTACTAAATATTATAATTTAGTCTAATATCAGGAATCTTACCTCTGGGGCAGTAACCGTCTGTACCCGCAATTCCTATGATCTTACTGGTCTCTGTGACATCAGTCCGTGAGACGCCTAAGTCCGCAATCCTGACATGACCGTCGCTGTCCAGTAAAATGTTCTCCAGTTTGAGATCTCTGTGAAGAAAAGAAGTGAACCGTTAGCTTTGCATATCCCACATTATATTAACCCCTTCCTTACCGGGCACTTAAACCCCCCTCCTGCCCAGACCAATTTTTGGCTTTCAGCGCTGTCGCATTTTGAATGACAATTGCGCGGTCGTGCGACGTTGTACCCAAATAAAATTTGCGTCCTTTTTTTCCCACAAATAGAGCTTTCTTTTGGTGGTATTTGATCCCCTCTGCGTCATTTCTGATCGCCGCTATAAACAAAAAATGAGCGACAATTTTGCAAAAAAGAACAATATTTTTTACTTTTTGCTAAAGTACAAATCCATTAAAAAAATTATTCATCGGTTTTGGCCGATATAAATTCTTCTACATATTTTTGGTAAAAAAAAAATCGCAATCGGCGTATATTGATTGGTTTGCGCAAAAGTTATCGCGTCTTCAAACTGGGAATTGATTTATGGCGTTTTTATTATTTTTTTTTTTTTTACTAGTAATGGCGGTGATCTGCGATTTTTATCGGGACTGCGATATTGGGGCGGAAATGTCGGACATTTTTGACACTTTTTTGGGACCAATGACATTTATACAGCGATCAGAAATTTAAATGTTCACTGATTACTGTATAAATGTCATTGGCAGTGAAGGGGTTAACCAGGTGAAGGGGTTAACATCGAGTCCGCCCGACCCACGGGCACGCTCGCGCTCACGCTCGCGCCCCGCCAGGGGGCGTGCAGGAGCATGCGCAGTGGAGGACGTCCATGGACGTCCTCCGGGCATTTCAGATCCGCGCTGGAGCCGTACTTTGGCTATAGCGCGGATCTGAAGTGGTTAAAGAGAGAAAAGATACAAATATACAAAGAAGAATGAAGATTGATGGGTGGACATTGGCTTCTTTTATATCTGACTACAGGAAGATCTCTGTTCCGGAGTTTCCAGCTCCGCCCACTTACTATATTCATCATAAGGAGGTCTCACTCCTATTGCTGGATTTTGTATAAATCCTACACTAAGCAGAATATGGCATGAGCAGGGAGACTTCTGCAGCAGATGAAAGGAGACAGCGCAACTGGGAACTCTGGTGGAAAGTCTTCCTGATTCAATAAAACATACCAGAAGCCAAGGGGTGATTGTTAGTTAGCCAATCCAATACTTACCTATGGACGACCTCACGGGCATGGATGAATTGCAGGCCACAAACAATCTCGGCAGTCAGACGTCTGAAAGAGAAAGAAAAATATGAATTAGCATTTAAAATAATCGTAGACCAATAAAAGGTAAAGATGAAGAGACTTCCCCCTATAGTACATAGGGGTGTGGATGGGCGGGGCTCAGTGGGAGGGGCCTGGCTGTGTCACTGCCTGTTCTCAGTGGTCAGCCACCCCCGACTCCATCACAACCCTGTCATTGGACTTACCTTATCATGTCGTAGCCAAATGGAGCTAACGTTTCTATTGGTTCCCGTAGATTGCCGCCGCTCAGGAATTCCATGGCAAGGAACAGATGAGTCTGTATGAAAATAAGAGATAAAGGTTAGATTAGAGACAAGTAAGATTTCACTTTGTGGAGGAATATAGGAAGGCACAAACACCGGCAGACCGTGCAATGTGGAATCTTCCTTCAAGAGAAGAGGAAATACATAGGCTGCCATGGGTGGACTATCCTGATCACAATACTAGTCTTTACTGGCTGTTAGGGTGATCCAGTCACTTCATTACTTTGGTCAGCATTCTGGAAGTCTCAGGTAGATGAGGAGGCCTGACTTCTCCAGTCCTCCTAGCGGCAGGCTGGTTCTGGCTTAGTGACTAAAATGTTTGAGGCCAGAGGCAGCCAGGCAACTAGCAATTTCAGACTTGGTCAGCAATGGCAGCCTCATTTCTTTAAAGAAAACCTATACTCTGTACAGATTACTCCACCAACCTCCAGCCCTTTAGGAGGTGCTTTAGAGTTCCGCCCCATTTATTTATTTTTACTAGTAATGGCGGAAATTATTGACTTATAGCGGGACTGCGATATTGTGGAAGGCATTCTGAAACTATCTGACACTTTTGATACTTTTTGGGAACCAGTGGCACTAATACAATGATCAGTGCTAAAAATATATATCACCAAATTGAGGACATATATTATTATTATTATACAGGATTTATATATAAGACAGCGTTCAAGGTTTAGGAATGTGAAACAAATAGCATCCAATGATACGTGTATATATATTATAAATAAAATAGATATAAGCACAGTCTACAGTTCACAAGGTGATCATAATCTGTATATTCAAATGATAATCAGGATAGTCCATAATCCAGGAACTTCCATCACCACACCGAGTGCACAGGATAAGTGTGAATACCACTCCCAATGGAAAAACTCTTACCAGAGATAAATGCAAGTTTGAGGTCTTTTTTTTTGCAGGACAGAGCCCCGTTTGTGGGACCTCATTGGGTAGTGCTAAAAATATGCACTGTCACTGTACTAATGACACTGGCTGGGAAGGGATTAGCATCAGGGGCGATCAAAGGGTTAAATGTGGTGTGATGATGATTTAGATTTATAGGACCCATCTCAACCTGTCAATAGTTCTCTTTGTTGTTCATTTAAATGTGGGCCTAGCCAATGTACTGTATGAGGTGCTTTTAATGGGAATGAGATGGATTGCAGGGACACAAATTCCATCCCTTACCTACTGCCAGAACAGCGATCTGCCTTGTTTACATATCCTCTAACTCCTCAGAGGTGGGGCCTTTTCAAACCCCTAAACCTTCCGATGAATCAGAGGAAGGCATAAAAAACTTCCACGGTCAGACGGTCTCCAAAGGGGTAAGATTCCTTCTTGATCCCCTAAAGCGATCAGGTTGTCCCTGAATTATCAGTCTGATATGGATGGATGGAGATGTGGCTGGATGGAGATGTGGATGGATGGAGAAGTGGATGGATGGAGAAGTGGATGGATGGAGATGTGGATGGATGGATGGAGATGTGGCTGGTTGGAGATGTGGCTGGATGGAGATGTTGCTGGGGGGAGATGTGGATGGATGGAGAAGTGGATTGTTGGAGATGTGGATGGATGGAGACGTGGATGGATGGAGATGTGAATGGATGATGGAGACATGGTTTGGATGGATGAAGATGTGGATGGATGGGGGAGTTTGTGAGTCTCAGATACAGTGCAGTTCCTCTTTAATGAATGGATGAACCCATCTACTGTGACAGTCCAGTGCTGTGTATATACAGAGATTCATCCACATTACTATCGCCCTCAGAGGCTCCTGGAGGTCATCCGCACTGCTCAGCTATGTCAGCATGTTGCCAGCAAAGTCCCCTCCTCAGTGAGTCATTCCAATGCAGCAGAAGGGAAAGTTGTAGAGGTGGACAGTGAGCGCCGTGCTGTGAGTGTGAGGAGGAGGATGGTGGATCCCCACACACAGCAAGCAGCAGAATGATATGCAATGCACTGCATTGGTTTCCCTCACATAGAAGGCAAAACATTCCTGGCCACTCCATCGCAGCCCCTCATTGGATCATAGATAGAAATATGGGAGGCGGATAATGTCATTGGATGTGGGTCACATGACTCTACTACTCTGCAGTGGCACACATACAATACTTTGAAAAAGTATTCATACCCCTTGAAATTCTCCACATTTTGTCATGTTACAACCAAAAATGTAAATGCATTTTATTTGGATTTTATGTGATAAACCAACACAAAGTGACACTTACAGTATCTCACAAAAGTCAGTACACCTCTCACATTTTTGTAAATATTTTATTATATCTTTTCATGTGACAACAGTGAAGAAATTACACATTGCTACAATGTAAAGTAGTGAGTGTACAGCTTGTATAACAGTGTACATTTGCTGTCCCCTCAAAACAACTCAACACACAGTCATTAATGTCAAATCCACGGGCAACAAAAGTGAGTACACCCCTAAGTGAAAATGTCCAAGTTGGGCCCAAAGTGTCAATATTTTGTGTGGCTACCATTATTTTTCAGCACTGCCTTAACTCCCTTGGGCATGGAGTTCACCAGAGCTTCACAGGTTGCCACTGGAGTCCTCTTCCACTCCTCCATGATGACATCACAGAGCTGGTGGATGTTAGAGACCTTGCGCTCCTCTACCTTCCGTTTGAGGATGCCTCACATATGCTCAATAGGGTTTTGGTCTGGAGACATGCTTGGCCAGTCCATCACCTTTACCCTCAGCTTCTTTAACAAGGCAGTGGTAGTCTTGGAGGTGTGTTTGGGGTCATTATCATGTTGGAATTCTGCCTTGCGGCCCAGTCTCTGAAGGGAGGGGATCAGGCTCTGCTTCAGTATGTCACAGTGCATGTTGGCATTCATGATTCCCCCAATGAACTGTAGCTCCCCAGTGCTGGCAGTACTCATGCAGCCCCAGACTATGACACTCCGACCACCAAGCTTGACTGTAGGCAAGACACATTTGTCTTTGTACTCCTCACCTGGTTCCGCCACACATGCTTGACACCATCTGAATACATTTATCTTGTTCTCATCAGACCACAGGATGTGGTTCCAGTAATCCATGTCCTTAGTCTGCTTGCCTTCAGCAAACTGTTTGCAGGCTTTCTTGTGCATTGTCTTTAGAAGAGGCTTCCTTCTGGGATGACAGCCATGCAGACCAATTTGATGCAGTGTGCGGCACATAATCTCAGTACTGACAGGCTGACACCCCACCCCATTAACCTCTGCAGCAATGCTGGCAGCACTCATACGTCTATTTCCCAAAGACAACCTCTGGATATGATGTTGAGCATGTGCACTCAACTTCTTTGGTAGACCATGGCAAGGCCTATTCTGAGTGGAACCTGTCCTGTTAAACTGTTGTATGGTCTTGGCCACTGAGCTGCAGCTCAGTTTCATGGTCTTGGCAATCTTCTTATAGCCTAGGCCATCTTTATGTAGAGCAACAATTCTTTTCTTCAGATCCTCAGAGTTCTTTTCCATGAGGTGCCATGTTGAATCTCCAGTGACCAGTATGAGAGCGCGAGAGCGATAAAACCAACTTTAACACACCCACTCCTCATTCACACCTGAGAGGCTTTGTTCTAAACCATTCCATTCCATTGTAGCTCTGGCTGTATGTTTAGGGTCACTGTCCTGCTGGAAGGTGAACCTTCGCCCCAGTCTCAAGTCTTTTGCAGACTCTAACAGGTTTTCTTCTAAGATTGCCCTGTATTTGGCTCCATCCATCTTCCCATCAAATCTGAGCAGCTTCCCTGTTCCTGCTGAAGAAAAGCATCCCCACAACATGATGATGCTACCACCATGATTCACAGTGGGGATGGTGTGGTCAGGGTGATGTGCAGTGTTAGTTTTCTGCCACATAAAGCGTTTTGCTTTTAGGCCAAACAGTTCAAATTTGGTCTCATTTGACCAGAGCACCTTCTTTCACGTGTTTGCTGTGTCCCCCACATGGCTTCTCGCAAACTGCAAACACACTTCTTATGGCTTTCTTTCAACAATAACTTTCTTGCTACTTTTCCATAAAGGCCAGATTTGTGAAGTGCATGACTAATAGTTGTCCTGTGGATAGATTCTCCTATCTCAGGTGTGGATCTTTGCAGCTCCTCCAGAGTTACCATGGGCCTCTTGCCTGCTTCTCTGATTAATGCTCTCCTTGCCTGTCCTGTCAGTTTAGGTGGACGGCCATGTCTTGGTAGGTTTGCAGTTGGGCCATACTCTCTCAATTTTTGGATGATGGACTGAACAGTGCTCTGTGAGATGTTCAAACCTAGGGATATTTTTTCTAACCTATCCCTGCTTTAATCTTCTTCACAACTTTATCCCTGACCGGTCTGTTGTGTTGTTTGGCCTTCACGATGCTGTTTGTTCACTAAGGTTCTCTAACAAACCTCTGAGGGCTTCAAAGAACTACTGTATTTATACTATGATTAAAGTACACACAGGTGGACTCTATTTACTAATTAAGTATCTTCTGAAGGCAATTGGTTCCGCTAGATTTTAGTTAGGAGTATCAGAGTAAAAAGGGGCTGAATACAAATGCACGCCACACTTTTCAGATATTTACTTCTAAAATATTTTGAAAACCATTTATCATTTTCCTTCCACTTCACAATAATGTGCCACTTTGTGTTGGTTTATCACATAAAATCCCAATAAAATACATTTACGTGTAGTGCTGCCCTCTTGAGGGTTGCTTCATAATTCCATTCCCCCTTGGTCTTCCCAACTCTGAGAGTCCTCCACCACCCCTGACACTCTGGGTTCACTCATAGTGTTACCTTTTTTTAGTTAACACACACTCAGTGAAAAGAACCACAGACTGTTAAGAGTTAACGTATTTACTTGAATCTCTTTTGTATTAAAGTAGAACTCTGGATTAAACAGAAATTGTATCACATAGATAGATGTTTAACAATTTACCTTTAAGTCACACACAGCAATGTTTAAACAACATAAGGAGCTTTGAAATCTTAGTGAATATAAGAGAGACACAAAAGGACTGAATGTGTGTCACCACTCTCTTCTATTCACTGACACTCACTGTTTAGGCCTCATACACACGGGCGTCTGTGAAACAATAAGCAAAACGTCGGGTCCGACGTTTTGAAAAAAATCAGCGTTTTTTGCGGCGTTTTGCATCGGCGTTAGTGAGCGTCAGCGTCAATAGGCGTTTTTTAAAAAAAAATCAGTCCTCTGCTATTTATCAACCTAAAAACGCTGGCGTCAAAAAACACCGGTTAACGCCGGTACGGCGTTAGCGGGCGTTAGTGAGCGTTTTGCCAATTGGCGTCAAAAAACGCCAAAACGCTACAGCCTCAGAATGCACTGGTCCTGCGTTCTAGAAACAGCTCACTAACGCCGACGCCCTCTACTGCTCACAAACGCCAGCGTTTTTAGAGGGCCATTGAATAACATGGAGAGCTGCAAAAACGCCTACAAACGCCAGCGTCAAAAACGCCCGTGTGTATGAGGCCTTAAAGTTACCTTTAACCTCCTGCAAGTGAGTTTAATCAGGATACCTGAACGTTCACCAATATGAATTGTAGTCAGAGGTTGACTAATGTAAATCAGTAGTGAATACATTTTAGGATAACCAAGGTTAATTAATGAACTGTAGGTAAATGGATACCACTCAATGCTATACAGCTAAATCTGTACCACTCGAAAGAATGGGGGGGGGGGTAGCTGTAATTATAGCCAATCCTCAACCAAAGTTCAGTGCGTTTTCTGACGGCTCTTTAATTTAGGTGTTAGGTACTTAGGAAACAACTGAATCCACAGATCCTCCCAATATGGCACAAAAAGGGAATAAGTAACTTTATTGCAGTAGATAGAAACCTTCACAGTGATCACTGACTTTTATGGTAAGCTTACAACTAAAATCAATCCAGTACACTCAAGTGGTTGTATTTCAGACTCCTCAGTGATATGATTATGCTTAGAGCCTTACTACTTTCTTTGTGAGGTTTTCGATTACACAAATCTGTACTCTTAGAGATGGGCCTGAGCACGCTCACCCAACCAAACAAGCGACTGCAGATGAATGGTCCCACTGCTTAGGTGATGATGATGAGTCTGAAGATGGTGGAACACTCCTGCTCTCTGTCCTGGAATCGGCCTCCACTGCACTCCATCCTGCAGTTCTCCCCGATCACTACAGCAGCCCGCTGGGTCTGGAACAAACTCAGCTGGTGGTAGGGCTGGTCTTGCAGATCATCCGCTGGAACACTGTAGGAATACAGCCCACTGGATTGATGTAGGTTGGCCATAGACTGCAATCCCGCTGTAAGAGCACACAGGATCCTGCTGATCGATCACCGCAGTCCAAAAAGGCCGCAACAAGCCCCTCCCCTTTCTTACATACCTCTCCCATGAGGCACTGTTCTTCCCAGAAGCCTTCCTATGCAGCATGGCCTGATAGGAAACAAAGTCCTTCCACAGCAGAGTCTGATAATAAAGCCTCACTGATACACTACAAGTCCCACAAGGCATTGCTCCCATATGATTCCATTCTTCAGTTAATAGGCTCAGCACTAGGGGAGCTCACCACAATATACCTACAGGCACAAATGTCTTCAATGCCAGATGTGTAACAATGGACTCCTGGCTACATACGTTTTTGGTTGTAACATGACAAAATGTGGAAAATGTCAAGGGGTATGAATACTTTTTCAAGGCACTGTAGAAATGATTTGCCTACAAAATGTAAAACAAAGTTGTGTTGCCTATAGTCTTTGGGGTCCATTTTTACAAAATGTAGATATTGGCACAGCTGTCACTAATAATCCTGTAATGTGCCTAATATGTGTATGTTCTATGATCCCAGCACCATCTAGTGATGAGTGAGGTATTTCAGAAAAATGCTGCATTACAGCCACTAGCTGGAGCTGACCATCATAGGAAATAAACATACAGTATCTCACAAAGGTGAGTACACCCCTCACATTTTTGTAAATATTTTATTTGAAGAAATTACACTTTGCTACAATGTAAAGTGGTGAGTGTACAACTTGTATAACAGTGTAAATTTGCTGTCCCCTCAAAATAACTCAACACACAGCCATTAATATCTAAACCGCTGGCAACAAAAGTGAGTACACCCCTAAGTGAAAATGTCCAAATTCGGCCCAAAGTGTCAATATTTTGTGTGGCCACCATTATTTTCCAGCACTGCCTTAACCCTCTTGGGCATGGAGTTCACCAGAGCTTCACAGGTTGCCACTGGAGTCCTCTTCCACTCCTCCTTGATGACATCATGGAGCTGGTGGATATTAGAGACCTTGCGCTCCTCCACCTTACATTTGAGGATACCTCACAGATGCTCAATAGGGTTTAGGTCTGGAACATGCTTGGCCAGCCCATTGTCTTTGTACTCCTCACCTGGTTGCCGCCATGGTCGCTTGACACCATCTGAACCAAATAAGTTTATCTTGGTCTCATCAGACCACAGGACATGGTTCCAGTAATCCATGTCCTTAGTCTGCTTGCCTTCAGCAAACTCTTTGCGGGCTTTCTTGCGCATCATCTTTAGAAGAGGCTTCCTTCTGATGTGACAGTCTTTTCTCTTACGTTCATTGACAGACGCAGCCTCTTATTCATGACACGTGGGGTTATGTACCTTTTGCTAGGAGTAGACTAGGCAGAACGAAAGTTCAGAAAGCAAAGCTGGCCCCTCCCAGGGGGCCGTCCTCACTCAGCACATAACCCCTCAGCCCTGCATAGCATATCAGTTTTGTTCTGCCTAGTGCAAGGAGTTAGACCTGGTTCCCTGCTGGGAACTGCGGTTCCCCTATTTTTTCTTTTTCCTTTTTTCTTTTGCTCAAGCTTCCTGATGAAGACTGCAATCAAGTAGCTGGCTGGGGGATATGCGGATATCTCGAATCCGGAACTCTCCCCAGCACGGCCGACGGATGCGAGCCATCCTTAGCTGTACGCGGGGTCCGCCGCATCATGCCCCGTTCCATTTGGCCGGGGGCGGCCAGGTGGGTTAAACGTCCCGCCACAACACTCAAGAACGGGTCCGAGGGCCCGCGTCACGGGTGTCTCATGGCCGACAGCTCCCCCCGGAGTGGCGGGGTGGCAGGTCTGTCTCGGGTGGGTGACCCACTACACCCTCAGGATGGGTAAGTACACTTCCCCCCTGCCTCCCGGGGCTTGGGGGGGCTGACGGGTCCCGTTCCTACCCATGGGGTGTCTGGTGTCCTATTCCCCTCCCCTACCCCTCTCTCCACCACCCTCCCCCCGCTCTGCCTATGGGACAGCTACCCCTAGCCTACCCTGTGCCTTCTCCGGGTCCCCCCCTCCCACGGTGCGGTGTCTGGGGGGATGCAGGGGGCTGAGGGGGAAGTCCACGTGCGAGCCGCGCGGTCGGCCTGCATGGCGGCGGCCGGCGCCATTTTTTGATGGTACGGCCGCCATTTTGCTGTAGCCGGCTGTGTGTTGTACACGCGGCCCCATTTTGCGGTGGCCGGCCGCACGGTCTTGGCCTTTAGGTAACACGGTCGCCATTTTGCCTTGGTCCGCCGTGTACTGCAGCAGAGTGCTCCACGGGCTGAAAGCCCGGGACGTGTGCATGTGCCGAGAAGCAGCAGCAGACAGTACTTCCCAGGGGTGGCATGTAGCGGGTGGTGAGTCCTCCTTGGTGTTCCCTGGGCCCTGGGTGGCAGAGGTACATCGGGTGGTGGGGGCGTCGTATCTGGCTCATAGGCCTCTCTGGGGGGCAGTGTCCGATGGGTGGCGCATGGGTGGTTGAAGCTGTGCTTCTCCGCCAGCGGTCTCTGGTGAGGCTCTGGGCTTACTGGGCCCGGTGGTGCGCTTGAGCAGCTGATGGTGGTCCTGGGAGAGTTGCTCCCAGGGGGAGCCGGCCCGTGCCCGCAGGGCACAAGGGAAACATCTACCTTCTCCCCTCTTAGCCTTTGGGGAGGAATCGGAAGACCCCCCTGGAATGGGCTCAGGGCGAGTTCGGGGACCTTTCTGATGATGAAGTGTCCCGTGTAAGTGAGAGGAGGAGATAGCTCAGAGGTAAGTACTCTGGCTGCCAAGCTCAGCGTTGTGAGTTTGAATCCCTGAGCCCTCATCTCCTGGTGATACTGAATAGTTCACCTCGCCTCTCGGGTTGTCTCTTGCCAGAGACCTAGAGTCCTGTACAGCATAGTGCCCAAGAGTCCTGTGTCTGCAGGTGCATGAGAATGTACAGAGATTGAGTCCAAAGGGCACCTGGGACCTCAGCCCAGGACCTGGACTGCCTGAAGTGAGCCCTGGTGGGATGTGAGAAAACGTTGTTTCCCGTAAGCCAGCTCGGGCTCCTAAGTTGTTCCCTTATGTCCATTATTTTGACCAGTTTGTCTATAAGGAATGGCAGAATTTCTTCACCCTGCCAAAAAACATTTTTTTCTGTGCGCTATCCTTTTGAGGACAGCCCTTTGCAGAAATGGGCATCCCCCACGGTAGACCCGCCGGTTGTCCGCCTGAACAAGGCTACCACTATTTCCATCAAAGGGTCGTCGTCTTTTAAGGACCCGGGCGATGGGCGGACGGAAGCAGTGTCCAAGGCGTTGTTATTGGTGGCGGGGGCAGCCATGAGGCCAGCTCTGGCGTCGGCCATGGTGGCACAGTCGCTCACAGAATGTGCGACGGTATTGCACAATACCTGGGTTGCGGGTATTCACTTGAATCGGTGCAGAAAGCAGATCAGCTGGTGCAGGGTCTTCGCTACCTTTGTGACGCAGCGTGGGACTCAGTTCCTATGCTGTCAATACTGTCCATTTTTGCGGTCTTTATTAGACAGCTGTGGTGCTGGTCAGGTGACCATGCGTCTAAGAAGGGCCTCACAGTCCTGCCTTTTCATCGCGATCGGCTTTTTGGGGCTCAGCTGGATGATATCATTAAGGATTTCACGGGGGGGGGGGGGAGAGCGCCTTCCTCCCAGAACCTGAACGGCGGGAACATCGCCGAAAGCAGGGGCCTTCGTCCCCTGGCCAGAAGCAGTTTTTTTTGTGCGCCCAGTTCAGTGGGCAAGGGCTCCCGGCCCGGCAGGGCTGACGCTGGGACCGGTAAGCGGCCCTGGCAGCGCAAGTCCGAGGAGACGGAGGATAAGTCCTCCTCCGCATGATGGGTTGCATCCGCCCTGCTTCTGGGGTTCGCAGACCGGTGGACCACTTGCATCTCCGACCAGTGGGTACGAGAGGTGGTGTCCTCCGGGTTCAAGATAGAGTTCAGTACTCTGCCCCCGGATAGGTTCTTTCCATCAAATTTAAGACTCCCTCCGGGGCGTCGGCAAGCTCTGCTGGGGGCTGTCCAGACGCTATCCGAACAGGGGGTACTTGTGCCAGTCCCCCAGGCAGAAGGGTTCCGCAGCTTCTACTCAAACCTCTTGTGGTGCCGAAGAAGGATGGGGTCAGGCCGGTTCTGGACCTGAAAGCGCTCACTCACTTTGTGAGGGCGCGGAAATTCAGGAAGGAATCAGTCCGTTCGGTCGTGGCCGCCCTACACCAGGGGGACTTTTCTGGCATCTTTGGACATAAAGGACACGTATCTTCACGTTCCCATTTGTGTCCGGCATCAGCGCTTCCTGCGCTTTGTGGTAGGGGACCTCCATTACCAATTTGTGGCACTCCCCTTCGGTCTGGCCTCTGCTCCATGGGTCTCCACCAAGCTACTGGCTCCGGTGCTGGCTCTGCTGAGACAGAGAGGCATTGCTGTGGTAGCTCCGGCTCTGGAGGTCAATGTGGCTATCACCCTGACCTCACTGAGAGACTTCGACTGGTTGATCAACCTACAGAAGTCGACACTGATCCCGTCCTGTGGCCTAGAATATCTGGGCCTGATATTGGACGCAGAGGAGGCGAAGGCATTCCTACTCTGCGGCCAAGTTGCTGACGCTGCAAGCAGCGGTGCGAACTCTGCTGTCACGCCGGTGGTCATCCTTACGTTTCTGCATGCGGGTGTTGGGGCTCATGGTCTCGGCCTTCGAGGCGATACCATACGCCCTGAGTCGCACCCGGCTCCTGCAGCGAGCGATTCTGCTGCAGTGGGACAAGTCTCCCTTGTCTCTGGATCAGCTGATCGGATGGCTCACCAGACCAGGGGGTCGTTGACCTGGTGGCTTCAGGCCCCGGCACTGACCTTGGGAAGGTCGTTTCTTCCCCTGGCATGGTTGATAGCGCAGGAAGTCTCGTTTTCCGATCAATGGGTTGAAGGTGAGGGTGATCAGGCTCTGTCTCTCCCGCTGGTCGGCGAGGCTGCGCGGCCTCCCGGTTCGGCAGCTGCGGCAAGGGCAGCCCACATTCTAAGGTGGGAGAGCTTCACGTGCCAGCAATCTCCGCCATCTACATTCCGGTGCGTAGAAAATTGGAAGGCGGACTTCCTCAGTCGCCAAAAGCTGGACCAGGGAGAATGGTCCCTGCATCCAGAGGTGTTTCGCCAGATTTGCCAAAGGTGGGGCACACCAGATGTGGATCTCTTGGCGTCCACATTCAGTCACAAGGTGAAGACCTTTGTGTGCAGGTCCAGGGACCCGTTGGCGGCAGCCACGGATGCCCTGGTGGTCCCTTGGTTCCGGTACAGGCTTCTGCATGCCTTTCCTACTCTCAAACTTATACCGCGATTGTTGCGCAGGATAGAAGTGGAGGGAATGCCGGCAATCCTGGTGGTTCCGGATTGGCCTCGGCGCCCTTGGTACGCCGATGTGGTGCCGATGGTAACAGACGCGAGGATCTACTGTCGCAGGGTCCCATCTTGCACTCTGCTTTACCCTCGCTGGCTTTGACGGCATGGCTATTGAGTCCCAGGTACTGAGGGACAGGGGGGTCTCTGAGTCAGTGATCCCCACCATGCTTAAGGCGCGCAAGTGTACTTTGCGCAAGGTCTATCATCGCACCTGAAAAGCCTATATTGCCTGGTGCGAGGCGGTAGTTGGAACCACCGTTCTTTTGCAGTTGCTCGGGTGCTGGCCTTTCTTCAACAAGGCCTGGACCAAAAGTTGGCTTTGAGCACCCCAAGAGCCAGATTTCCGCTCTGGCGATTCTGTTTCAGCGTCCTTTGGCGGTGTATTCTTTGATCCGTACATTTGTACTGGGTGTGCGTCATGTGGCTCCTCAGGTACGGTCGCCTCTGGCACCGTGGGATCTGAACTTGGTACTTTCTGTGCTGCAGAAACCACTATATGAGCAGATCAGGGATATTCCCTTGCAATTGCTGTCTCAGAAGGTCGCCTTCTTGGCAGCTATTACATCCGCTAGGCGGGTGTCTGAGTTGGCAGCTTTTGTCGTGTAGGTCACCTTTTTTGGTCCTACTCAAGGTTAAGGCGGTGTTGCGTCCGTCTCCTTCGTTCCTACCGAAGGTGGTTTCCTCTTTTTACATTAATGAGGACATTATCCTCCCTTCGTTGTGTCCGCGCCCGTCTCATCCTAAGGAGATTGCTCTGCATTCCTTGGATGTGGTGAGGGCCTTGCGGGTGTTTTTGGCAGCTACGGCTCCTTTTCGGAAGTCGGCTGTGCTGTTTGTGCTGACGGAAGGGCCGCGCAAAGGTTTGGCGGCTTAAAGCGGCCACTGTTTTCACGTTGGATCAAACGAACCGTGACCCATGCGTATACTGTTCAGGGCCCAGTCCCCCCTTATCCGGTCACGGCTCATTCCACCAGGGCGATTAGCGCTTCCTGGGCTTTTAGACACCAAGTGTCGGTGTCTCCGGTGTGCAAGGCGGCTACTTGGGCCTCGGTGCACATTTTTGTTACGTTTTTACAAAGTTGATGTGTCAGCATCTTCGGATGCTGCTTTTGGCCGCAAAGTTTTGCAGGCAGCTGTGTAGGCGCGGATGGCGCCTCCCGAGATCTTTCTGTTGGCTACAGTTGTTATTGTTTACCCACCCCTCTTGTTTGACACTGCTTTGGGACGTCCCCACGTGTCATGAATAAGAGGCTGCATCTGTCAATGAACGTAAGAGAAAATATGATTTTGTTAAGAACTTACTGTAAAATTATTTTCTCTGAGTTCATTGACAGACGCAGCACCCACCCCTCGGTGTTGTGTTTGTACGGCTTGTTACGAACTGATATGATATGCAGGGCTGAGGGGTTATGTGCTGAGTCAGGACGGCCCCCTGGGAGGGGCCAGGTTTGCTTTCTGAACTTTCGTTCTGCCTAGTCTATTCCTAGTAAAAGGTACATAACCCCACGTGTCATGAATAAGAGGCTGCGTCTGTCAATGAACTCAGAGAAAAGGATTTTACAGTAAGTTCTTAACAAAATCATATTTTCTCTTACGTTCAGATACTCAGAGAGTTCTTTGCCATGAGGTACCATGTTCAACTTCCAGTGACCAGTATGAGGGAATGAGAGCGATAACACATAATTTAACACACCTGCTCCCCATTCACACATTTAGGGGTATACTCACTTTTGTTGCCAGTGGTTTAGACATTAATTGCTTTGTGTTGAGTTATTTTGAGGGGACAGCAAATTTACACTGTTATACTGCTGTACACTCACTACTTTACATTGTAGCAAAGTGTAATTTCTCCAGTGTTGTCACATGAAAAGATATAATAAAATATTTACAAAAATGTGAGGGGTGTACTCACTTTTGTGAGATACTGTATATCATTCCCCTCCCACCACATCGGAAACAAGCCCAGCGGCTAAAGAGAAAGCCAGCCACCTGCTGAAAAAAATGGTACCGGTGTTACCGGTGATATCTTTAGACAAAATCCCGGTAAATCACTTGCAGTCCACAACGTGCAGTTGTGCTCATAAGTTTACATACCTTGGCAGAATTTATGATTTCTTGGCCATTTTTCAGAGAATAAGAATGATAACACAAAAACAATTCTTTCACTCATGGTTAGTGTTTGGCTGAAGCCATTTATTATTAATCAACTGTGTTTACTCTGTTTAAATCATAATGACAACAGAAACTACCCAAATGACCCTGATCAAAAGTTTGCATATCCTGGAGATTTTGGCCTGACAACATGCACACAAGTTGACACAAAGGGTTTTGAATGACTGTTAAAGGTAACCATCCTCACCTGTGATCTATTTGCTTGTAATTAGTGTGTGTGTAATAAAGGTCAATGAGTTTCTGGACTCCTGACAGACCTTGCATCTTTCATCCAGTGCTGCAGTGTCGTTTCTGGATTCTGAGTCATGGGGAAAGCAAAAGAATTGTCAAAGGATCTGCGGGAAAAGGTAGTTGAACTGTATAAAACAGGAAAGGTATATAAAAAGATATCCAAGGAATTGAGAATGCCGATCAGCAGTGTTCAAACTCTAATCAAGAAGTGAAAAACAATGGGTCTTGTTGAAACCAAACCACGGTCAGGTAGACCAACTAGTATTGGTGAATGGCTTTGATTCATGCCATTCATTGTGTACAATTGAGTTGCCAGCTGTGATTGGTCACAGTGATCACATGGTACAGACAGGGCCAATCACAGCTAATCACAATACACACTGAATGAATGAATTTAATGCAGTAAAAATGGTTTCTTATACCAGTGAAATTCA
This sequence comes from Glandirana rugosa, assembly GCA_018402905.1. Lineage (NCBI taxonomy): Eukaryota > Metazoa > Chordata > Amphibia > Anura > Ranidae > Glandirana > Glandirana rugosa. Next base: position 1,922,283 of record BLSH010235253.1, on the reverse strand, counting down.
CTAGTATAAGCAATCATAATGTGTGCAAAAAAAAATCCTGATCACCTCCCCAGAGTAGTACACATTACTATGGTAACACTGTTTTGCTTTGGTCACAGGGGTTGGAAGTGCAGTCGCTGTAGATCTGAAGGCAAGATCATCCAATCATGTGCAAACAAAAATGCTGTTTTTATATTTTTCTTGCATGTCCCCCTCAGATCTACAGCAACTGCACTTCCAAATACACTTGCAGTGCACAGTGGATTTGCCTTTAGTAAATAAACCCCGCAATGTGAAGAAAGAAATGTAGTAAAAAAATAAAATTGATTATTTTTTTTTTCTTTACATACTGTCACCAGTAAGTGCCCATGATCACTGCCACACCAGTTATATGATGACGCTGTACTGCACTGCTGACAGTAGGAAAAAAATAAATAAATGATATATATATATATATGTATTAAATTTCTTCATTTTTCAAAAAAAGTACAACTTCAAAAAAACTTGCCATGCCTCTTACTAAATACCTTGGGGTATTTGTACCGTCCTGGTGTTTTCAGGTCTCAAGAAATGAGATAGGCCGTCAGTACATCAGAATTGATCAATTTTCAGATATATACCATAGTGTGTGGACTCTATAACTTTCCTGCAGACTAAATAATAAACACTGATTTGGGTTATTTTCACCAAAGAAATGCAGCAGAATACCGTTTGGTTTAAATGTATGAAGAAAGATTATTTATTTTCAAACTTTTAGAACAGAAATTTACATTTTCCAAAAATGTTGGTCTTTTTCCATTTACTTAGCAAAACATAAAAACCCAAGTGCTGATTAAATAACATCAAAAGTAAGCTCTATTTGTGTGAACAAAATGATAGAAAATTCATAAGTACAGCATTGTATGTCCGTGCAATTGTCATTCAAAGTCTGACAACGCTGAGAACTGGCATAGAAAGAGGGGAAAGTACCCGGTATTGAAGTGGTAACATTTTATATTTTTTTTCCTTTAGAATCACCTTAAGGCTACTTTCACACAGCCGCGGTCGCGGTAAAACCCCGCTAGTTTTAGCAGAGTTTTACCAGTGACATGGCTCCGCTATGCGGCGGGAGCGCCACGCTTTTAACCCCCCACAAGGGGTTAAAAAGGGGTTAAAAGTGCTGGCGCTCCATGCTACCGAGACGGTGTGCAGCCGCTTCGGAAGCACTTGCCATTCAATTCAATGGCAGGGGTGTTAGAGGAGCGGTATATACACCGCTCCCCTCACCGCCCCAATAGGGCTTTCACATTGGGGGGGGGGGATTTTTGAGGCGCTTTACAGACGCTATTTTTAGCTAAATAGCGTCTGTAAAACGCCTCAGTGTGAAAGGAGCCTTAGAATCCATACTGGAATAGAATTTTATTTTTTAATCCAGAGTTAAGCATGTCAGGATGTTGCAGAGAAGGGCTCACTGTGTGGAAGCAGTCATCTGTTTGCAGAGGTCTGCCATACCCCTACCTGCATGTGCCGTTTTTGATCAATAAATTGCAAGCTTAATAGTTTACTCTAGGAGTGCAGCCGATTCATTTGTTTCCTGATTGATGTACGGCGGCGGGCCGTGGCGGGCACCCGAGTTCATTCACAGGTGCACCTACCAACAGCCTGAGCGGTGTATGTTTTTTCTTTGGATGTTTGGCTCTCGCTTCTCACACAGGCTCGGCTGATAAGACGGTGCACCTGGGCTGCAATATGACTGAAGGCCAATCCATGCAGGTGGTCAGTCGAACTTTCAGGCAACCATTGGATAATCCATTTCGGCTGGATACCCGCAACACTTTAACTAACAATGCGGAAGGTAATCTGGGCTCGATTAGGCTCTTGTTCAGAAAATTGAAAAAAGCTATGAGCAAGGAAATTAGAGCCTATTGGGAGTCATGCAAGTTATCCGAGTATATTACCTTGGAACATATTCCAAGAGGGTTGCGGATCAAGAAGTTTCCTGCCTTAGAATTATTTGATGATGATCACAAGAAAAGGTGGACGGATACACTATCCAAGTGTTCCTTGGAGCTTATGAATATTATTATTTCATCAAAACAGAAGGAAATAGAGGTATTGCAATCTGAAATTTGGAAAATACAGGATGATATAAAGCCTCTACAGGATTTGACTGACTTTAAGGATTTGGACAGAGTGCTAAATGAGAGAGTAAATCATTTAGAAAGAGATATTATTGAAAGCAAAAAGGAAAAGATGCTAAGAGACAAGCTGGATTATGACACCGATTCGGTGTATGTATGGAAGCGTGAACGACACAGGACCCCTTCCACTGGCAGACATGTGAGCTTTTCGGAACCAGAGAGTGAACAAATGGGAGAATCAGCTGTTTCATCAGACTCGGATCAAACCCACACACAGACAAATACGTCCGTTCTAAGGAGATCACCTGGCACAGTATTACCAACGGCTCAAAAAAAACTGGCCAAGGAGGAAAAAAACACACAGAAAAAATAAATCAGAGGGAGACAGAGGAAGACAAGAAGAGGGAGGAAACGGGGGAGACGGGCCAGTTGCTGGTCGGTACCCCATACGGAATCAGACCCACAGGAAATAGAAGGTACTGTAAATGTTTTAAACCTCTCTAAAAGAGCTCTGACTGTGGAAGAAACTAATTTATTATCTAGAGGTTTACATTTCTGTCCCTCTAGGCATTTCAACATCTTCGATACTGTTTTGGACATTAATAGTTTCATCAGAAATTTATCAATTAGAAAACATTATTTTTCGGTGGATCAGGCAAAAGAGACTATTATAGATAGTGAGACCATACCTGATGCCTCTGGTCCAGTTGCAAGCTTTAGAGACTTATGTGCCACAAATGAGTTGGAAGATCTGTTGTGTGAAAGTGTAGGTAATGTTGATCGATTATTTAACTATAACATCTCTAACATCAAATTGTCTAAAGGCAAGTCTGACTTTTATGACATAAACAGTATATTTGCAGCACAGTCCTGAGACAGTTGAGTGGGCCCTGCCTGTGTAACTAGGATAATGCATGAACAGGAGATCAAAGAGTCTACCCGAGGGGTAATGGAAGTATAAACAGCAATAAGAGCCGTTGCTGGTAAACAGTCTTTGTGGCACTGGCGTGCCTGCACCTCTGGGAAGTAACCAAGCTTCTATGGTAAACAACAAAAAACAAAAAGTGCGCCTCTAAGTGCAGTAATTTAGTAAAACATCATTTATTAAAACTGTATAAAAACTACTCACAATGGTAGTGTTCAGGTGAGTGTTGCAGTTGTGAGCCACTGCTGGCTATATGGGAGTCCTGAAGGATGTGCTCCTAGGATGGGGATGGGACTGCCTGGTGGTGTGGTGGGAAGGAAGCGTCGGTGGCTCCCGGCATCTCCTCCTCCTAGCCACTGGGGGAAGATCCGTTCGTTCCGTTCGTTCCGATCCGTTCGTTCCCAGCAGTCTGTCACCTCTCATCCAGTGAACAGCGGGAGAGTGTGTGGTCCGGCGATGCGTTGCGGGGCTTTCAGCTTAGCTAAGTACTGCTTTCAGCTTAGCGTTTGGTGAAATTAAACATATTGTACATAAATATTTGCCTATACTCTATAGTGATCAGACGTGTGCTGACCTTTTGAGTAATGGGATAAATGTAATATCAAGACAAGCCCCATCTCTGGGCAGCTATCTATCTCCTAGCCTTTTTCGATCCTCCAAGAAACAATCTCCTACATGGCTCCATTGCAGGGGCAATTTTCGATGTGGTGGTAGAGATTGTCCCTGCTGTAGTCATATTATTGGAGGAGATATAGTTTGTTCGTCTACAACGAACAAACAACATAAAATTCAATCCTTCTATAACTGCAACACAAAATATGTGGTTTACATTATAACGTGTGGGATTTGTCATATCCAATATATTGGTCATACAACTAGACGATTGAGGGACAGATTTTATGAGCACTTGTATAGTGTGGGGAAGGACAGAGAAAAATCTACCAATGTGGGACGACATTTCAGAGACGCCCATGGGGGGGATCTTACAGCTATGGGGGTTCAGGTCCTAGAAAAAGTGAATATTCCAAGTAGAGGGGGTGATGTCTTTAAACTTCTTTGTAAGAGGGAAGCATTTTGGATTTTTTATTTTCAAACACGTATGCCCCTAGGTTTAAACTTTGAGTGGGACATCACCCATTTTTATGAATATAATTTTTCAACAGCTTTGTTTCATTTTTTTTTTTCGCTTTTTGGTGTCTTCTACTGTGTTTGGAGGTAGTTTATCACCCACGTCTGGATAATCGGCCGACAATGGACGCCGATTGTTAAAATACTAGATTGTCATCAATGGCCATTTTTAGTGTGTGTGGAGCCACACTATGGGTTTATTATACCAGATGATGATGATCGGATCCGATGCGGTGGAGTTGTGCATGTGTAGTTGCATCACAAATTTTATTTTGTATTCATACAAACTTTTTCAATGGAGAGCGGTGGATGGTATACTGCATCTCTATTTTGGGTTTGTATCTGTTTTTGATTGATTTGATGCAATGCATATGCACTCTCCTGCACACGGATCAGTGATCATTTATGTTACATATATAAAGCATACAATACAAGTGGTGAAGAGTAAGAGAATCCCAAAATTGGTGAACTATTCCGTAGTTGAAAACCTGTATTGGTTAATACATAAATTGTTACCTGTATGGGATATTATTCACTAATTAATAACACAGTTTGGGGAATGAACGATGTTGGTTTGTATATGTTAGTACTATAAAGACGTTTAGATTTAAAATAATCTACATGGATATCCAATGTTGTTCTTTCTTTCCAACGTATATATATCCTTTTTGTATATTTTTTGTATCTTTTTTGCATTTTCTCCTCTGTTTTGAATTGTCATATGTGTGGTTGAGGAGATTTGCTGTTGTATTGTTGTCTATAAGCAAATGTTCTTTTAATTAGACAGATCCAATGACAAAATTTTTAATTATATGTTCACGTGTGTAATCTCATTCAGCTGATTGGGCGGTACCTTGGATGAGTGCTGCCATAAGTAGCTGAGCCTTTGCACTGTATCTTTTGTAATGACTAAGCTTGTTTTTATCGAGTGAAACGCATCTACCTGTACCTGCATGTGCCGTTTTTGATCAATAAATTGCAAGCTTAATAGTTTACTCGTGGAGTGCAGCCATTTGTTTCCTTTTTGATGTACAGCGGCGGGCCGTGGCGGGCACCCGAGTCCATTCACAGGTGCACCTCCCAACAGCCTGAGCGGTGTATGTTTTTTCTTCGGCTACCCCTTTCTATGTCTGAGCCAGAGCTCTCCAATCAGGAGGAAGCATGAGCTTTAACCACTTTTGGACCAGGCCTATTAAGTTAAAATCAGTATTTTTTGCTAGAAAAATATTTAGAACCCCCAAACATTATATATCATTTATTAGCAAAGACCCTAGAGAATAACAAAGCGGTCATTGCAATATTTTATGTCACACAATATTTGCGCAGCGGTCTTTCAAATGCAATTTTATTGTAAAAAATACACTTTTTTTAATTAAAAAAATAAGATAACATTAGTTAGCCCAGTTTTTTGCATATTGTGAAAGATGATGTTACGCTGAGTAAATAGATGCCTAACATGTTATGCTTTAAAATTGCATTCACTCGTGGAATGGCGACAAACTACGGTACTTAAAAATCTCCATAGGTGATGTTTAAAATTGTTTAATGGTTATCAGTTTTGAGTTACAGAGGATCTGTTTTGCTAGAATTATTGCCCTCACTCTAACGATCACGGTGACACCTCACATGTGTGATTTGAACACCATTTACATTTATGGGTGTGACTTACGTATGCATTTTCTTTGGTACGCGAGCATGCAGGGCGCTTTAAAATTGTTTTTTTCTTATTTTTTTTTTTTATTTAACACTGTCCCTTAAAAAAAATCTGATCGCTTTAATTGCTGTCACAAGGAATGTAAACATCCCTGGTGACAGTAATAGGCAGTGACAGGTACTCTTTATGGAGGGATCGGGGGTCTAATAGACCCCAATTCCCTCCTTTGCACTTAAATGTATTCAAAACGCCAAAATCTGCATTTTGGAATACTGACTTTTTTTTAAAAAAATTTTTAAATCGGTGCCATTGGCAGCTGAGTAAACCGGAAGTGAGCTCGCTTCAGGGTTACTACATCGGAGACACGATTGAAGCTGATTCCAGCTTCGTTCGGGACTCTGGCCAGCCAGTGGACGTGCTGGTTTGTCGCTCAGATCTACCAGGGGGGCGAGAGACCCGGGGGAAACATTGCTTGTGATGACAGCCGAGGGGCTCATTAGCCACATCGGTTGGTATCATGAGAAAGCCGACCGCCAGCTCTAAAAAAAAAAAATGGTACTGGGGTGATGCATCTGGCTGCAGGCATCACCTCAGTAAAACCACTTCAACAAAATGACGTACAGGTACATGATTTTTTGTAAAGTGGTTAATGAATGCAGAGATGTAGCAGGGAGTGTATTGCACCTCCGCATTGAGACTACTGCTTTCACAAGGAGAGCAAGATTCTTTCTACAGCATTCTGACAGAGGACAGGCTTTACTACTCAGGCTGTGGCTGCTTTTGAAAAATGTAATGTATTTTGGCTGCTGTTGTAAACAAAAAAAACCTCCACATCAATGCAATGCTTTGAAAGAACAGATGGCAATGCAGGTCAACCCAATGCATGGGATGTGGGGTGATTCCCATTTATTAAAGCGTTTTCTTAACCTAAAAATAAATTGCTCCTGTCCCTTTAAAGCATGTTATACAGCACAGTGCTTGTGCTGTGTAATTTTGCCCCCTGTATCATGTGAAATACCTGGCTGTTCCTGCAAATTTCTACCCTCCCCTCTGTAAACTGACCATGGTTCATCATGGCGGCTGAGCCCTGACACCGTGGTCAGTTTACGTGCCTCCGTCATCCGCTCTCTCCTGTCTGCTCTCCCCCTCCCTACCTGTCAGCTCGTGATAGTGCCCCCCTCCTGCCGCTGAAATAACATCTATATTTTCATACCATCCACTCTGTGTCCCTCCATGTGTATGCGATTTATATTAAAATAAAAACAAATGCTGATTATACCTCATTTCAGAGCGCCGCTCAGTTCACCGGCCAGCTCTCTCCTCCTGACGCCAGTGGGAATCTCGGCCCCGCCTGCTGCAGCTGTCGGACCGGGAGAGTAGAGAGCCGGCCGGTCACATGAGCGCCAAGTGGTGCTCTGAAATGAGGTATAATCAGCATTTTTATTTTTAAAACACAGAGCAGATTATATAAATTAGTCAGGGTGGTTTAACAACCACTTTAAGTAGACTCCTTGAACAGGAAATGATCTTTTCACAAAAACAAAATCAATGATTTCAATATAAAAATATTTATTAGTTCTGCTTATGACCTGAACATTCTATACAATCACAGCTCTCAGTGGGATTTATTTCTTCTTCCATGATTTCTTGTTCTTGTCTAAGCTGATGTGGGCATAGATGTCCTTCTTCTTGGTGTTCACCATCTTGGATTGAGATTGAGATGCTGATCTTGGACTGGCCCGTTCATCTTCAGAGACATGGTGGTGATGTCTACCAGCATCTGTGGAGAGAGAGCACAAGAACACATAACCAATCATATCATGAAATATGTCACATCATGCAGAATGGTCTGTGCAAGAATGGACTCTACAACCTAATTTTTTAGGTCTGTACACCTGCTGTGCCCATTATAAGAGGTTCCCACCATCCCTGTGCTGAGTTCCCGGGTCTGTACACCTGCTTTACCCATTATGAGGGGTTCCCACCATCCCTGTGCGGAGTTTCCGGGTCTATTCACCCACTATGCCCATTATGAGGGGTTCCCACCATCCCCGTGCTGAGTTCCTGGGTCTGTACACCAACTGTGCCCATTATGAGGGGTTCCCACCATTCCTGTGCTGAGACTTATCTGGGCCTTTGAGGCGTGTCCCTACCACCCTTGGGGAGTATTACCCATTTCGTCCACATGTCTGGGCCCTTGAGTCGTGTCCCTACCACCCTTGGAGAATATTACCCGTGTCGTCCACATGTCTGGATTTTTTAATCCAACATCTCAGGTAAGAACGTGTCTGGTAAGACGTACTACACTGTATAAAGTACTATACTAACCAATACACAAGAACACGAGAGAGAGGTGTCTACGACCATCTGTAGT
>BLSH010235253.1:1891016-1911226 GCA_018402905.1 Glandirana rugosa | reverse complement strand
TCTTTGACGTCTGCATACAACCCAGGCCAGAAGAATCTCTGGGTTATTCTCTCCCTGGTTTTCTCCATACCCAGATGTCCCCCAATTACATGCCCATGGGCCAGATCCAGCACAATCCTGCAGAAGGGTTTGGGAACCACTAACTGTTCCACCTTGTCCTCCCCACGTTTCACCACCTGATACATCAAATTATTTTTAAGCGCCATGTAGGGTAAAGACACCCCAGTTAGGTTCCACAGGTTCCCTATCCATCAGCTTCATGTTTTCTCTGGCTCTAAGGAGAGTGACATCCTGTAGTGTTTCTGTACATCTGTACAGAAGTCCTCTCTCCGGACCTCTAAGTAAGGTACTACATTCGGCTCACTCTCACCTTCAGGGTCAGAGACATTGTCTGAGTCATTAGCCCCCCGCTGTGAGCTATCTTCCAGCTCCTCTGGCTCCCCAGCCAGTACAGGAAAAAAGAAGAGGGTCTCCTCCCTCCTCAGTCCTGCCACCAGTTTCGCCTACCCTTTGGCAAAATGGGTCTGGCGAGAAGTCCCATGCTTCCACAGTAGGGGGGCTCTCTCCTCCAGACGCCCTGTGCCTTCCCATAACCTCCAAAAATGGGGGAAATGCCTTCCCACTAGGGAAGGTACCATCCTCACTGAATGAGTCACACTACCTCAAGTGATGTCAATCTCAACCACCGCCGCCTGGTAGTCACGGGTGTCCCCATGGATGCAAATGACTCTGACAGTGCTAGGGTGTAGCCTTGCAGGATTTACACAATTGCTTTTTACCAATGTTACCACACTACCCGAGTCAAGCAGTGCAGTGACTGGTCACCCATCAACAAAAATCACACACATTTGCTTCTCCATGTGACTTGAACATGATGCTGTATATGCAACCTGTGCAAAAAGAGAAATGCGTCTATTCACATTTGCATAATCGCATTGCATGGGTTCATCATTCAGGGGGCAATTGGCAGCAATATGGCCCCATGCATGGCATCGGTAGCACTGTATGTGTTCTATACCCAGTCCTCTCAAGGGTTCCCAAGACCTTCCTGGCTTCTTTGGCCAGTCTCCAGGTCTAGAGCCCCTAGTCTCTTTAACCATATCAGTCTTATCAAATTTCTCCACGCACCTGAACCCTGGAACTTACTAGTTCTGCAAGCGATCTTTCACCTCTAGATGCATTGGAATGGGGCGCAGATGGGCGCAACAAGTCCTGAGCAGCCGTGTATCTCTCCACGAGGTTCACCAGTTGGCTTGCAGTTTTGGGGTCCTCATGGCTGACCCATTTCCTCAAAGCAGCAAGGAGTGCCCGTAGATAGCGGTCCATGACCATGCGCTCCACAATCTGGGGACCTGGCAAAGTCTCCAGCTGTTGCCATTTCCTGGTAAGGTGAACTAGGTTGAACAACTGCGTACGGGGTGGCTTGTCGGTGCAGTAGGTCCACTGATGCACATGTTGGGCCCGGACTGCCATGGTGACCCCCAGGCGTGCGAGTATCTCTGCCTTTTGAGTCTCATAGTCCTGGGCCTTATCTGGTTCTAGATTGAAATAGACTTTTTGGGGTTCGCCAGTCAAGAAGGGTGCTAGCAGGTCCCGCCCACTGTTCTTTTGGCCATCCTTCGTGAAGAGCGACTCTTTCAAAGGTCGTGAGGTACGTCATCCGCAGGTGTCATCTTCTGTATGTGGTACGAGATGCTTACCAGTTTTGGTTCCACTGTCACGGGAGGTGCAGGTCCCCTTTTTAACTCCAGCAGGGCCTCCGCAAACTGTTGGTTCATCTCCTGTTGAGCCGCTTGTTGTGCTGCGATAGTCTGGCGACTCTCCTCCCGCTGAGCTGCAATAGCCTCTTGTAGAGCCGCCTGTTGTGCTGCAGCAGCCTCTGCGACCTCGTGGTTGGTTTCACGCTGGGCTGCATTGGCTTGCAGCAAAGCTTTCAACATTTCCTCCATCTTTGATCTACATGTGCTATGTACAGGGTTGATGAGTCAGTGTGCAGGGTTTAGGAGTGTGTTACATTCAGTGTGCAGAGTTTGGGAGTATGTTACATTTAGAGTGCAGGGTTTCGGAGTACATTACATTCAGGGTGCAGGGTTCAGGAGTATGTTAGGCTACATTCAGAGTGTAGGGTTCTGGTTTGCTTATGTACAGAGTGCAGGTGTGTAAAAATACCGGTCAGTTTATAAACCCCCCCCCCCCCCCCCAATGCAGAGCGCTTCTTTCTTTCTCTTCCAGACCTTTTCCCTCTTCGCTGTCTAGTGCACAGCGCTCATCTACCCCAAAGAAGAGAATGTACAGTACCTTACAGCAAGTCAGGCTGCCAGCACGAGCTTCAGTAGATGCTGCGGGCACGAGGCTGGACGCTGAAGTGCGCATACCCCTCCCCGCCCGCCCCCTGCTTCTCTTCCTACTCTTGTAGATGCAGGGAGAGCAGGGAGGGTTGAGTGTGCCACTGGCAGAGATGTCCCAGCCGCTGCTAGCCAGGAACTGCACTGGGAGCCGGAGTTAGTGGGCGGAGCTGGAGCGTGCCATCGGTTCTTGGGACACGGCCGGTCCTAGCAACACTCTACTTCAAAGGGGATCATTTTGGTGGCTAGAGGGGGGAGAGGCGCCGGGTGGGGGAGAGGGCAGAGAGCACAGGCAGGCACTGTGCAGCCGACAGAAGCCCTCCCTGGATCGGCACTCGCTCCATCCCCAGAACAATATTAAGTGACGTTTGGGACTGAAGGTATGCTGTGTGCCCTGGTTTCAGGTGGAGTCAAACCTGGGCATAAGTGTCAAAACCAGGACTGTCCAAATCCCGTACAGGTGGCAACACTACTCTTTACTCCTCACCCCACTCACACACTTCAGTCTCTTCTTGCATTACTAACTGACATATCAGAATGGATGTCACACCACTTCCTCAAACGAAATCTCTCTAAAACCAAGCTGATAATATCCCCTCCTGCCCCCCCATGACTTTTCCATAAAGATCAAAAATACAGCTATCAGTACCTCACCTCACACCAGGGTACTAGGTGTAATCCTAGACTTTGACCTGTCCCTCCGGCCCCAAATGTAATTGCTGTCAAAAGCTTGTAGACTTCACCTCTAACTAATGAAACCACCAAGCTACTAATTTTCTCCCTTGTTATTTCTCACCTTGTCTATTGCAACTCCCTTCTCACAGGCTTACCTCTCCATATATCTCCTCTTCAGTCCATCATGAATGCTGCTGCCAGACTTACCCACCTTACCAACCGCTCAGTGTCTGCCACCCCTCTCTGCCAATCCTTCCGATTGTCCAGCAAATTTGATTCAAATTACTAACAACAACATAGCTGGTGCTAGAGGAAGCAGAGCCGATACTTCCTGTATAGAGCCGGCTTCTGTCATAGGCGGAGTAATACCAAATGTACTCCACTTGTGACAGGAGTGATACAGGAAGCATCGGCTCTGCTTTCTACTGCAGCCGCATGCTTCTTCTAGCGCCGCCTCCTGTCACACAGATGCTCGGGGATGGCGGGTCGGAAACCTGCGATCTGGGACAGCAGCCAACAGTAGTACCCCCAGCAGTAGCAGCCAGCAGTATGCCCAGCAGTACCAGCCAGCAGCTCCAGCAGTATCCCCAGCAGTACCCCCAGCAGTACCTTCCAGCAGTACCCCTATTCAGTACCAGCCAGTAGTACCAGCCAGAAGTAAAGGCCGGCAGTACCAGCCAGCAGTATCCGTCAGCAGTACCAGCCAGTAGTACCAGCCAACAGTACCCACCAGCAGTACCAGCCCTGGAGGACAGCCAGCATTAGCCATACCTGCCTGGGGAACAGCAGCAGCCAGCGATATCTGCAGGAATCCTGAGGAAGAAGTGAAGATTGAGGTCAGTTGAGGTGCAGGTAAACCACAGTGCATCAGTGTGAGAGCAGCCTTAGGCCCCTTTCACGCGATCAGTTTGATCGAGTACGCCTGTCCGTTTTTCATACGGACCCAAACTGACTTTCCATTCACCTCTGTAGAGTGGCACATGCAGGGGCGTAACGATAGGGGTTGCAGGGGTTGCAATTGCAACCGGGCCCCGTGGTCCAGGGGGCCCATGTGCCTCCCTTGTACACCTGAATAGGAGGGATGGCGGGGTGGCATTTAGAGGACCCAATCTCCTCCATTTTCCTCTATCCAGTTTACTTGTCTTCTGCTGTTCCCAGGGCCCCTGTGTGCTTCCCTGGTCCCCCTGGGGCCTGCTGCAGAACTTGTGAAAGGGCCCCACTGCAGTACCGTAATAAAGGGACCCACGATAGGAGTAAAGGGCCCCAGGATCAGTGGGAAGAGGGAAGGGCCCTGGCCAGGGGTCCCTTCATAATTTCTTGCACCGGGGCCCTGAAGGTTCTAGTTACGCCTCTGGGCACATGTAAACAGACTTGTGTCCGTTTACACCTGTCTATCTCTACTTCAATCTGCTTTAAAAAACAGAAGGGGATCTGTCACCTGTCTGGGCGGATCAGATCAGAGGGCCCATACAGTAGAGTGGACTGTGTCCGTGTCTGCTCTGCACATGCAGAGTGGACACGGACCTGTCATCTGCCCGTTAAGCTCATTGTGGCCCGCGCCTGGTTTCCAAGTCGCTAAAGTGGCCCTCGCTCTTCAAAAGGTTGGGCACCCCTGAAGTACATGATAGAATTGTCATGTACTTTTTTGTTCTCTGATTCTGGGAAGGTTACTCAGACGCAAATGAACTGATCTAAGGCAGTGGTGCTCAACTTTAATGAGACCAGGCCCCAGCTATTCTCTTCCAAAACCCTCCATACAGAACGCCTCCCCACATCATACAATCTCTAACATAATGCTTTCTCGCTGCCTGTCACGTGATTCATCGCAGATCACTCTTTAGAGGGCTACTGCAAGTGTAAGCAAGCCCTTATTCTCTAACCAAGAGAACTTTCATTACGTTATTTACATTTTACGTCTCAATTCAGAAAAGTATGCATGTAGCTCTACTACCATCATGTGGCCATTTATCAGAAAGGTATTGTATAATAAACATATAGTGCAGACCCAATGCACAATGTCCTTCCAGTTACATATCAGGGCCCATTCACACTACTTTAATGAATTATTGCATGCTAGGGCAACACAGTGCACAAAAAAGGGCACAGACAATGCACCACACTACAGTTCATTCATTAATGTGCCTTGTGGTTTTACCACGCTGTACCGTGATGCATCAGTGTAAATGGGCCCTTTGAGGTTTGCTCAAGCTTTTCTAAAAAAAGGAAACCATATTTCTCTTGCATGCTATACTAATTGAGCACTTTTGTTGGTGTACTGTGGTGTTTTTGGTTTTTCTTGGTATGAATACGTGTGTGCTACAAAGGCTGTCCGTGATTGGATGAGGCTTTTCTGGTTGCAACCAGGGCCTTGGATAATGTCAGGGCCATGTAGGAGAAAAGCTGCTTCACCCTAGACAACATTTGTTTGTATCAGAGGTGATTAAACATATAAGTTCTGTTTGCAGTGTACAAAGAAAAAATGGTTCCCAACCTATTGCTACAGCAGGCAAAATAAGTATTGAACACGTCACCATTTTTCTAGGTAAATATATTTCTAAAGGTGCTATTGACATAAAATGTTCATCACATGTCAGTAACAACCCATGCAATCCATACACCAAAACAAATGCGTTCAGAAATTAAAGGAGAAGTCCAGCCAAAGCTTGTTTGTCTTTACTTCTTCTATGAATCACAGGAGTGCAGTTTGCTTTGCACTCCTGTGACCCGTTTTCAGCAGAGAGTGGGCTGAAGTCCACTGTCTGCTGATGTCACAGAAGTCAGTAAAGGCATAATGACAATAAAGTCTGGATCCACCAGGTGCCTGGGCTGACACCTGGCTCAGCCTCTCAGCAAGCTGCTGAGAGCCAGAGCCGGCCACCCCTGTCCCCTCCACAGCCCAGTGCTCCAGTGAGCAAGGAGGAAGCAGAGCGGAGAGCTGTGACTGACAGTCCGATGCTGCATCCACCGAGGTAAGTATGATTCCTAAAAAAACAAACAAAAACCTTTACTTCTCTTTTAAGTTATGTGTAATAAAATGGAATGACGCAGGGAAAAAGTACTGAAGCATGAAGAAAGGGAGGTGCAAAAAGTCATGGAACGCCAAGACACCAGCTGAAATCTATCAGTAATTAGAAAGCAATCCTGCCCCTTGTCAGTGAAAATTATTATCAGCTGGTTCAGTCTCAACTGATAGCCTATAAAAAGGTCTCTTATTACCAAGGTGTTACACAAGAAACCTCATGATGGGTAAAAGCAAAGAGCTCTCTCAAGACCTTTGTGACCTTATTGTTGCAAAACATACTGATGACAGTTACAGTAGGATTTCTAAACTTCTGAGTGTTCCAGTGAGCACTGTTGGGGGCAATAATCCGGCAGTGAAAAGAACATAATTTCACTATAAACTGGCCACTACCAGGTGCTCCTCCCAAGATTTCTGACAGAGGAGCGAAAAAAATTATCAGAAGAGTTGTCCAAGAGCCAAGGACCACTTGTGGAGAGCTTCAGAAGACCTGGAATTAGCAGGTACAAATGTTTCAAAGAAAACAATAAGTAATGCACTCAACCACCATGGCCTGTATGCACGCTCACCGCGCAAAACTCCGTTGCTGAAGAAAAAGCATGTTGAAGCTCCTTTAAAGTTTGCTGCACAACATTTAGACAAGCCTGTGAAATACTGGGAGAATATAGTCTGGTCAGATTAGACCAAAATTGAACTCTTTGGATGCCATAATACACACCATGTTTGGAGGTCAAATGGCACTGCACATCCCCCCAAAAACACCCCCATGCCAACAGTGAAATTTGGAGGTGGGAACATCATGGTGTAAGGCTGTTTTTCAGCATACGATACTGGCAAACTTCATGTCATTGAAGGAAGGATGAATGGAAAAATGTCCCAAGACATTCTTGATAAAACATCTGCTGCCATCTACCAGGATGATGAAGATGAAATGAGAGTGGACATTTCAGCAAGACAATGATCCCAAACACAAATCCAAGGAAACTCTCAATTGGTTTCAAAGAAAGAAATAAAGCTGCTAGAATGGCCAGTCAATCACCTGACTTGAATCCAATAGAATATCTATGGAAAGAACTAAAGATCAGGGTTCATAGAAGAGGCCCACGGAACCTCCAAGATTTGAAGACTGTTTGTGTGGAATAATGGACCAAAATCACACCTGAGCAATGCATGCGACTCTTCTCCATACAGGAGGTGTCTTGAAGCTGTCATTACCAACAAAGAATTTTGTACCAAGTATTAAATACATTTCAGTTAATGTGTTCAATACTTTTTCCCTGTGTCATTCCATTTTATTACACATAACTTCATTTCTGAACTTATTTGTTTTGGTTTCTTTGTATGTATGGATTGCATGGGTTGTTACCGACGTGGTGAACATTTCAACTTTAGAAATATATTTATCTAGAATAATAGTGACATGTTCAATATTTATTTTACCTGCTGTATGTGAGTACATTTACCTGCCAATTACAAGATTAACCTCTAAACACCGGCGCTTCCCAGCCCTTTGAGATGTTTCTGATGGCGGGAGGTGGGTATTCTGATCATGTCATTGCCGTGATTGAATATCACAGCGGTCACATGATCGGAAAGCTCCTGATTGCAAGTAGAGACCCGGAGCTTTCCGTTAGCCGCTGGCAACTGCGCTGGACACATGGTCTTTGCAAGCTCTGTTTACATTCTGGTACGCATACACAGTATCTCACAAAAGTGAGTACACCCCTCACATTTATGTAAATATTTTATTCTATCTTTTCATGTGACAACACTGAAGAAATGACACTTTGCTACAATGTAAAGTAGTGAGTTTACAGCTTGCATAACAATATATGCTGTCCCCTCAAAATAACGCAACACACAGCCATTAATGTCTAAACTGCTGGCAACAAAAGTGAGTACACCCCTAAGTGAAAATGTCCAAATTGGGCCCAAAGTGTCAATATTTTGTGCGGTCACCATTATTTTCCAGCACTGATGGGCAAAGGCGAGGCTGTAGATGAGCACTGATCACTGATCAGGCGGCAATGGTGAGGCTGCAGATGGGCTCTGATCAGGCTGCAATGATGGCCGTGGTGAGGGTGCAGATGGGCACTGATCAGGCTGCAATGATGGGCAATGGCGAGGCTGCAGATGGACACTGATCAGGCTGCAATAGTGAGGCTGCAGATGGGCACTGATCAGGCTGCATTAATGGGTAATGGTGAGGCTGCAGATGGGAACTGAGCAGACTGCTTTAATGGGCAATGGTGAGGCAGCAGATGGGCACTGAGCACACTGCTTTAATGGGCAATGGTGAGGCAGCAGATGGGCACTGATCAGGCTACATTAATGGGCAATGGTGAAGCTGCAGATGGGCACTGAGCAGGCTGCATTAATGGGCCCTGGTGAGGCTGCAGATGGGCGCTGATCAGGCTGCATTAATGGGCACTGGTGAGGCTGCAGATGGGCCCTGATAAGGCTGCATTGATGGGCACTGAACCTTATTTTGCTTCAAAGTTCTTTATTTAAAATGTATTTTTTTTCTTGAAACGTCCCTCTTAAAATTAACCACTTACCTACCGGGCCACTTTTTTACATTTGGTGGTCACAAGCTAAAAACATTTTTTTTGCTAGAGAATTACTTAGAACCCCCAAACGTTATATATTTTTTTTTTTCAAACACCTTAGAGAATAAAATGGCGATTGTTTCAATACTTTTTGTCACACGGTATTTGCGCAGCGGTCTTTCAAGCGCGATTTTTTTGGATCAATTTTACTTTTTTGAGTTAAAAAATAAGACAACAGTAAAGTTAGCCCAATTTTTTTCCATATTGTGAAAGAGGATGTTACGCTGAGTAAATAGATACCATACATGACACGTTTGAAAATTGCGCGCACTCGCGGAATGGCGACAACGTCCGGTATTTAAAAAGTTCCATAGGCGACGCTTTAAAATTTTTTAACGGTTACCAGGTTAGAGTTACAGAGGAGGTCTTTTGCTAGAATTATTGCTCACACTCTGGCGATCGCGGCGATACCTCAGATATGTAGTTTGAACACCGTTTTCATATGCGGGCGCGACTTACGTATGCGTTTTCTTTGCTGCGCGAGCTCGCGGGGACGGTGGCGATTTAAATCTTTTTTATTTTTTATTTTATTTATTTATTTATTTTTACTACTGTTCCTTTAAAAAAAAAAAATCTGATCACTTTTATTGCTATCACAAGGAATGTAAACATCCCTTGTGATAGTAATATATGGTGACAGGTACTCTTTTTGGAGGGCTGGGGGCTCTAAAAGACCCCCCATCCCTCCTTTGCACTTCACAGTATTCAGATCGCCAAAAACGGCAATTCTGAATACTGTCGGAGGCCGGAGAAGAGCGGCGGAAGGCGGCGGGAGGGGGGGGGGGCGTCCCCTCCCGCCTCCTGGGGTAACGACCGAGCGGCTCCCGAGCCGGATCGGTGGTTACCTCTGGATAGTCGACCGCTTGCTCTAAAAAAATGATACCGGGATATAGCCTGCAGGTGCAGGCTATGTCCCGGTACAGCCGCTCAAACCCGACCGCCGCCTATTTACGGCGCTGGTCGGGAAGTAGTTAAGGTGCGTGTTATACGCCAATAGTGCTAAATACTGGTCTATTCACTTCTACACAGTCGCGTGCGATATTGTTTTTTCTTCATTAAATATTATCAGTTTTATTATATGCAGATTGTCACACCCTTACTTTTCCTTTTTTCTTATCGCTGCTAAAACTACTTCAATGGCATTTAGCGCTAAATTTGGGTTCAATGAACTTCCTATAGCAGTGGTGCTCAACTCTTGTCCTCGGGACCCACTAACAGGCCAGATTTGAAGGGTAACTGGAATGCATCACAGGTGATATGATTTGCTGCTCAGTGATTGCAGCATTCTAGTCTGCATCTCCCTAAGGTAATACTTAAAATTTGGCCTGTTAGTGTGTCCTGAGGACAGGAGTTCAGAACCACTTTCCTATAGTATCCAATAATCTCTTGAATGGACCCTGGGCAGATTCCCCGATCTGTAATAATAATAATGTGATGTACAAAAAGGACCTGTCAGGCTAGGAGCATAGTGTCAGCCATTGACTGCTGAGTCATAGGGTCCTTATCATTACCCAGTCTGGAAAAATCAGGCAGCCAATGAGGTCTGAAATAATTTAGGGGGAATATGGGGGTGACCATGGCTGAACACTGCTTCTCAAACTACTTCCCGGATGTCATGGTGATCCCACACCTTGATACTTTCTGAACTTTAATATGGATGGGGAAGGGGGTCCCACTCTCTCTCAAAGCCAAGGACAACTAGGCAATGAGCATTTACATTGGTGACTAGCCATGAGGGCCCCACAGCTCTCTCCTATAAGGCCTCATACACACGGGCGTATCTAAAAAAATAAACAAAACGTCGGGTCCGACGTCAAGGAAAAAAAGTAGACGTTTTTTGGCGTTATGCATTGGCGTTTTTGAGTGTTAGTGAGCGTCGGCGTCAATAGGCGTTTTTTAAAAAAAATCATCCCTCTGCTATTTTTCAACCTAAAAACGTCGGCGTCAAAAAACGCCGGAAAACGCCGGTACAATATTAGGTGGCGTTTGTTGGCGTTTTGTGGCGTTGGCGTCAAAAAACGTCAAAACGTTACAGCCTCAGAACGCGATGGCCATGGGTTCTACTTTCTGCTCACTAATGCCGACGCCACCTACAGCTCAAAAACGCCGACGTTTTTATGGGGCCATTGACTAACATGGAGAGCTGCAAAAAACGCCAGAAAACGCAGGCGTCAAAAAACGTCTGTGTGTATGAGGCCTAACTCACTTGAATCATCCGGGGACAGGTTCTCTTTATAGATATTATAATTATAATAACAGCTCAGAGTACAGATCACCCATGCCTTTTATTCTGGAATTGTGTGCCTTTCTCTCTCACATCCCCTGTATTCCAGCACTTCTGAGATCACATAACCAGAAGCTCAGCGCTTTATTTGCACCGTGGACAAGAGGAGGGAGCAGCCTGGCCATATAATTATACTGGGTCCCCAAGTGTCAGTTTGTCATTAACCTAGGACCCCTGGGAGTCGGTGTCCATGGGATAAAATGAGTTCCATTGTTAATGTCAGATGGATGCAAGAAGGCCCATTGATGGTGTCTGTACAGTAGAATAAAATAAACCTCATCGTTGGTGTCAGTGGAATAAAATTATACACCTTGTTTCTATCTGCAGAATATAATTAAGCCTTATCTATGGTGTCAGTGGAATAAACTAAACACTATGACATTACTGTCAGTGGGAAAAAAATATTCTTTGTATTGGCTGTCAGTGGGCTAAAAAAAAGTGCCTTTATTGGTGCCAGTAAATTAAAAGAGGTAGCAAAGTACCATGCTTGGTGTCAGTGGGATAGCAAAAGACCCATTGGTGGTGTATGTGGGATAAAATAAACCCAATCAATCGTGTGATAAAATAAGTCCCGCCTTAGGTGTCACTGGGATGAAATAAACACAATATATGCTTATTGTGAGTTAATGCAAAAATAAAATACTACCTTTGTTGGTATCATTTAGAGAAAATAAACCCCATCAGTGGTTTTGATGGGATAAAATAAGCCCCATTGTTAAAATCAGTGGGATAAAATAACCTCTATATCGTTTGATCCATGAGATAAAAAAAGGCACCATCAATGGTGTCTGTAGAATAAAAAAATTCCATTGTTGGTGTCAGTGGAATAATATAAACTCAATATTGTTGGTGTCAGTGGAATAAAATAAACTCAATATTGGTGGTGTCAGTGGAATAAAATAAAATCAATATTAGTAATGTCAGGGGAATAAAATAAACTTGATATTGTTGGTGTCAGTGAAATAAAATATATTCCCTTTAAAGTTGTGAGTGGGATAAAATAAACACCCTCATTGGCATCAGAGGAAAAAAATAATCCCCATCGATAGCATTAGGCTTCTTGCACACGATTTACCTGTTTGAGCATCTACTTTTTCAGCCGCTTTTTTTTTATGTATGTGTGTGTATTTTCTCACATATGCGTTTGCGTATTTGCGCGCAAATGCGTTCAAATTTGTTCTCTCGTTCGCAATATGCAATGGACATTCACAAGCAAACACGTGCATATGCGCACACAAGGCGTAAATTACTGACCAAAAATGCTAATTTTTCTATTTCTTTTTTACTGAAGAATACACAGCGCTTGTTTACACACCTGTGTGCATAGGCTCATTACAATTAATGGGCTGTATTTTAGCTCAGTAAAAAAAAAAAGAGCTTTACTGAGCATTTTTAAGCTGCAGTGTGCAAGAGGCCTTAGTGAGACAAATTAATCCCCATCACTGGTGCCAGTGGGATAAAATAATTCCCAGCTTTAGTTTCAGTAGGATAAAATAAACCATTGTTGTCAGTGACACAAAAAACCCCATCAGTGAAATAAAATAACCTCTTTATCGTTTGGTCCATGGGATAAAAAAAAGGCACCATCAACGGTGTCTGTAGAATGAAAAAAGGTCAATTGTTGGCGTCAGTGGAATAAAATAAACTTTATATTGTTGGTGTCAGTGGAATAAAATAAACTGTATATCGTTGGTATCGGTGGAATAAAATAAACTCTATATTGTTGGTGTCGGTGCAATAAAATAAACTCTATATTGTTGGTGTCGGTGGAATAAAATAAACTCTATATTGTTGGTGTCGGTGGAATAAAATAAACTCTATATTGTTGGTGACGGTGGAATAAAATAAACTCTATATTGTTGGTGTCAGTGGAATAAAATATATTCCCTTTAAAGGTTAATCCCCATCACTAGTGTCAGTGGGATAAAATAATTTCCAGCTTTGGTTTCAGTAGGATAAAATAAAGCATTGGGGTCAGTGACACATAAAAGCCCATCAGTGAAATAAAATAACCTCCTTATCGTTCCATGGGATAAAAAAAAGGCACCATAAATGTCATCTGTAGAATGAAAAAAGGTCCATTGTTGGCGTCAGTGTAATAAAATAAACTCTATATTGTTGGTGTCAGTGGAATAAAATAAACTGTATATTGCTGGTGTCGGTGGAATAAAATCAACTCTATATTGTTGGTATCGGTGGAATAAAATAAACTCTATATTGTTGGTGTCAGTGGACTAATATATATTCCCTTTAAAAGTGTGAGTGGAATAAAATAAACACCCTAATTGGTGTTAGAGGAAAAAAATAATCCCCATCACTAACATTAGTGGGATAAAACAATCCCCATCACCGGTGTCAGTGGGATAAAATCATTTCCAGCTTTGGTTTCAGTAGGATAAAATAAACCATTGGTGTCAGTGACACAAAAAAGCCCATCAGTGGGATAAAATAAGCTCCATTATTGGTGTCATTTGGATAAAATAAGGCAGATTAACGATGTCTGTAAAATAAATTTAGATCCACTGATGATGTCAAACAAAATAAAATCTATATTGTTGGTGTCAGTGGGATAAGATACACTGTATCTCATTGTTGGTGATTGTACAATAAAATAGGCTTCATCGTTGTTGTCAGTGAAAAAAAAACTTTTTATTGGTGTCAATGGAATAAAAAACAGCACCCTTTATGATGGTAGTAGGATAAAATAAACCCAATTTAAGGTGTCAGTGGGGATAAAATAGGCCTCACTTTTGGTGTTAGTGGGATTCGTTTGAACAGAGGAAGTGGGCTAGATATGGTACCACATTCAGGTTATACAGTAGATTCTTAAAGGTAGCCACACTACACCATACATATTACCATAACATTTACCAAGCATGCATCTTTTTATTAATATCTTTTAAAATCCACATGTTAAAACATCTTCACCAAAAATACATCTTTTCTTAATATTTTTAATGGACACACATTAAAACATCTTCAACCAAAAATCTTTTATCAAAGTAATTATAAACCATCACCTTATAAAACAACCCATTCAGTTTAAAGAATATAATAATCAAGAACACGGGGACATGACCTCAAACTAACTGGGGGGAAGTTCAAAACTAATCTTAGAAAGTATTAATTTACTGAAAGGGTGGTTGATGATTGGAATAAACTACCAACAGAGGTTGTGAGACAGTCAACAGTAAATGGCTTCAAACATGCTTGGGATAAACATAAATCCATAGTCAGACAACAAGGTTAATGTAAAAAAAAAAAAAAAAAAAAATTAAATAAATAAATAAATAAATAAAAAGGGGCAGACTCGATGGGCTACTCAGTCTTTTTCTGCCGTCACTTTTCTATGTTTCTATAATAATAAGGCTTACCTGTAGATACTGTAAATATCTCCTAAACTTGCATATGCATGCACACTGAAGGAACGGCCCGCACGTGCCATTTCTTCAGGGCCTGTGTCTTGACCTGGATACGCGGGAGTGATGTCATTGCGGCTCCAGCCAAGCACCGAAGCCTGCGAACCCGGAAGTAACTGGGAAAGATATCGGCAGTGTCAGCGGTGTTTCGGCGCCACTGCAGGACATCGTTCTAAGGTAAGTATTTCTTTTTTTTTTGGGGGGGGGGTATTTTTTGGAGGTTTACAACCTCTTTAAAATAGAAATGAAAGGCAAAACATTTGTGTATAGATCTAGAAAAAGCATTATAAATACCTTTTTTCTTTTTTTTTAAGTGATCACATTCCCTCTGTTCTCATCTGCAGAGGAGCTGGGGGCAGGAGAAGCGGAGAAGCAGCAGCACACCACTGAGCTGCCCAGTGAATGGCTGTTCAGCAGGGATGTGTCAGGACAAGTCTGTTCATTGGAGGAGAGTACACTGAGTTCCCAGCATACCTAGAGAACTGACCATGTACCGTGTGCTCTCCTGCTTAGTGTGGGCAGTTTTTAATAGGAAAGCAGAGGGACTGGCAGGAAAACCAGGGAGTTCACACAAAGGAAGCAATACAAAGAGAACAGGATACTTTCTCATACAAGTACATGGTACAGCAGGCACAATTTTTTTGTATAATGTGGAAGATGATGTTATGCCGAGTAAATAGATACCTAACATGTCATGCTTCAAAATTCCACACTCCTGAGGCACCAACTCTCCTTTTTCCCCTTCTGCTCCTTTCTCTTTCTCCTTACTTTGCTAAGCTTTGATAGGCCCCACCTGACCAGCACAGGCCGTGGCCATTTACCTACGCCCCCCCTTTTTTTTTGGGCCAGGCATTCGTCTCACATTCATAAGATATCAGTGCTTCAAAATTAGCAGGTTACACGACATTGATCTGATTGTCGGGTTGTTGCCTTTATGGTATACGCTGTGACATAACAATCTGTACGCTTCGGACGATTAGTCTGTTTTTGCCACTTGAAGAGCTGTAAACCTTATTTACCCCATGTCATGTTGCATTATGTGAGTGTTGCCGAAGATACTGTATAATGGGCGAGCATTGATGTAGTCAAAGTACATGCATAACCCATGACTGACTATGTAAATTTTTGATATCTTCTGCATACGTTTTGCTGTATTGAAAACTTTTCTTCTCTTTGTTATATTGAAAAATTTTCAATAAAATTCTAGTATTAAAAAAAAATAAAATTCCACACTCTCGCTCTAAGCTCACATGTGTGGTTTGAACACTGTTTACATTTGCGGTCTCGACTTACATATGCGTTTGCTTCTGCGCGTGAGCACGGAGGGACAGGGCTCTTTAAATTTTTATTTTTATTTTTACACTGTCCCTTTGAAAAAAAAAAATTCTGATCGCTTTTATTGCTGTCCGAAGGAATGTAAACATCCCTTGTGACAGTAATAGGCAGTGACAGGTACCCCCAATCCCTCCTTTGCACTTTAAAGCATTCAAATAGCCATAGCCCGATCGAAGCCGAATCCGGCTTCATTCAGGTCTCCGGCCAGCTGGTGGACGTGCTAGCTGATCGCTTTGGCCTCCCAGTGGGACGGAAGAGCCGCAGAAGGCAGCGAGAGGGGTAGACATCCCCTTCTGCTGCTTGGGATAACAGCTGGGCAGCTTCTTAGCCGCATCAGTTGTTATCCCAAGAAAGCCAACCGTCCGCTCTAAAAAACGGTACCGGGGTGATGCATGCAGCTGCAGGCGTCACCCCAGTACAATCCCTTCAAGCCGAGGCCGCATATTTGTTTTACACTTCCCGTATCTTTTTACTGTCAGAGCAGTAAGGAGGTGGAACTCCCTTCCACAATCCGTGGTGTCAGTGGGAAGTGTCTAGTTTCAAAAAACATCTTAGCAAATGCAATATACAGGAATATGGGAAATGATATTGATATTAACACACACACACCTATGCAGGTTGAATTAGATAGACTGGTGTCTTTATTCAACCTTACCAACTATGAAACTATATAAAAAACACAGGATTCTTCCACCTCCCTGCTCAGTAAATAAATAAAAGGCTCAACCCAATTTCCATGACCTCTTATTGCTAAGTGAGTCATGCAGCACTTTACGCAGGCAGATAAGGTATTCAGGCTCCTCCTCTTTCCACCTAGCTATATGATGACAGCACATTGGATGAGCCAGGTAGGAGCTGAACCTACAATCTTCTGATCCGTAGACAGATGCGTTATCGATTGTGCCACTGACCCTTGCGCTAGTGGTTGAAGGAGGAGTGGAATTCTGAGTAAAAAAAAAAAAAATTTACTGTATATGATGGAGGCCATCATTAGCGCTGACATAGTTATACTGGTTTCCCCGTAACTTAGTATCATCACCTGTTGATCCTGCCAGTAGATCTGTTATTTTTATCCACAGTTTTATTTTAAATGCGGCCTGCAAGTCACACCTTCCTTTTGATCCTTCGCTACTCTGAGATGCTGCAGATCTCTGGTCCATTACACACTGCGGCCATACAGGGTACGCTTTTGGCACCCCAGAGCAGAAGTGCAGTACCCAAGTACCACTGCCTGGCTATGGCAGTGAGACCACCAACCAGTTATGAGAATCCCTTTCTTTGAATGTACAAGGATCACCCAATCCACTTGTGGTAAGGTGCAGTGTGGTGAGGAGGCAGAAGATGCTCCGAATTCAGTTGTAGAAAACTGAACTGTATTGAATATAAAGTTTGACAATACACTAGAATCCTGATGGGAAGGCACCAGACTGGGAACACTCACAGGTAGTTACAGTGATGAAAAGTAGCAGAAGGTCTCAGGTGTGCCAAGAGCATCTGTCTTGAGGGGACAAACTGAGACCTGGCTGGTCCATACCCAAGTGTGGAGGCTTCCAGCTAGAGTGGCGTGTTCCTGCACTTTTGTCTGAAACCTCTCCTCTAAGCACTGTCCCTGACAGATGGATGACCTATCCCTACTTTAGCACGCCAAACCCGGGAGCCAGGGTCTTAAAGCGGAGTTGCACCCAGAATTTTTTTTTTTTTTACGGCATCCATTCTTTTAATACTAAATAGATGTAACCTTTTGTTTCCTTACTTTCAAACCGCCTAGTAATTACATGTATTTCTCTTACGTTCATTGACAGACACAGCCTCTATTCATGACACGTGGGTTATGTACCTTTTACTAGGAGTAGACTAGGCAGAACGAAAGTTCAGAAAGCAAAGCTGGCCCCTCCCAGGGAGCCGTCCTTACTCAGCACATAACCCCTCAGCCCTGCATAGCATATCGGTTTTCTTCTGCCTAGTGCAAGGAGTTAGACCTTGTTCCTTGCTGGGAACTGCGGTTCCCCTAAAGTTTTTTCTTTTATTCTTTTTTGCGCAAGCCTTCTGATGAAGACTGCAATAAAGTAGCTGGCTGGAGACCACGCGGATGTTCATAGCTCCTACCATTTCTCCAGCACGGCCGATGGATGCGAACCACCCTTAGCACTGGCGGGGTCCGCCGCATCCTGCCCATTCGTCCCACCTTGCGTGCCCAGTGTCCAGGCTATGGCCTGTTCCAGGGGTCGCTTGGCCAGCAGCATCCCTCCCCGCCTGGGGGGAGGAAGGTCTGCACCGGGTGGCTACACACTACACCCATCTGGATGGGTGAGTTACACCCCCCTCCTCCCTGGCGGTGCCCGTTCCGGTGGGGGGGTACAGGCCCACGGGTCCCTGTCGGCCATTTTGGAGGTGTTTGGCCTCTTGTGTTTGTCGGCGGCCATTTTTGGTTGGCTCCCTGTATGGGACTTTTTCCATGTGCTTTTGGCACCATTCCTTCCGGGAACGCAGAGGCATTGACATCAGCAGCTCGGCAGATCACAGCAGCGGCACAGCAGTGGTGGCTTTGGCAGACAGTGGCGGCCTCCTTTTTGGCACACAGTGGGGTTCCGGAAGTATTGATGGCTTTCTCCCTGGGGTGCAGGAGTGGCGGTGCTGAGTCCTACTGGGCAGTCCTGAGGCTTTGCAGGGGGTGGCACTGTGGGGGTGATGGCTGGTAGGCCTCACAAGTGTCCTGGCGGTGGCGCAATGGCGGCTGAACCGACAGTTTCTTCTCCGGAGGGGTCCGCAGAAGCACAGGCTGCTCTGGGACCTCTGGTTCCCCTAGATCAGTTGACCTCCATCTTGGAGGAGTCTTTTGCCCGGGGAGAATCGGACCGGTATAGGGGGGGCCCTAAAAAGCGTCCCCCTCCCCCGCAATCCTATGAGGAGGACTCGGAACCGGAAGAGGGCTCTGGGGTCACGGGGACCCCCGTGGAGCTCTCAGGCGGAGAGCTGGAGCCTTCAGATGGGAAGGAGGACCAGGGGGCTGGTGGGCGCCCTGGTCGCGGCCATTCGCAATCACTGCGCCTGGATCAGGCTGGAGAGGCACAGGCGTCTGCCTATACTTTTGGGTCCAAGAAGCCCTCTCGTGCTCCTAAGGTTTTTCCCTACCTCCAGTATTTTGACCAGTATGTGTATAAGGAATGGAAACGTCCGCTGAATTCCTTTACCTTGCCAAAACGTTTTTCTGTGCGCTATCCCTTTGAGGACAGCCTGCTACAGAAATGGGTCTCCACAGCGGTGGATCTGCCAGTGGCCCGCCTGAACAAGGCGACAACTATTCCCCTAGAGGGGTCTCCCTCTTTTAGGGATCCTGGCCGATAGGCGGACGGAAGCAGTGTCCAAGGGACTCTTTTTGGTGGCGGGGGCAGCCATGCGACCGGCCTTGGCGTCTCATGGTAGCTCAGTCGCTCACTGAGTGTGCGACGGAGTGGAGTGAGGCCCGGGGAGGCTTAGATTCGCCTGAGTCCGTGCAACGAGCAGACCACCTGGTGCAAGGGCTCCGTTACCTTTGTGACGAAGCTCTGGACTTGGTACTGATGCTGTCAAAAATTACGGTTTTTGCAATCATTATCAGGTGCCTGCTGTTGCTGCGACGCTGGTCGGGTGACCACACGTCCAAGAAAGGTCTCACTGATCTTCCCTTTCAAGGTGGCTGGCTATTTGGGCCCCAATTGGATGAAATCATTATGGATTTCACTGGGGGAAGAGTATGTTTCTTCCCGAACCCAAGCGGCGTGACCAGTGCCGCAAACAGGGGCATCAGCCCTCTGGGCAAAAACTTTTTTTTCGTGCACCTGGTCAGGCGGGCAGGAACTCCCGGCCCGGCAAGTCTGCCTCAGGCTCTGGTAAGTGTCCCTGGCAACGCAAGCCCGAAAAGACGGAGGATACTAAATTTTAGTCATAAATTTTTGCCAAAATGCATTCAGCCACATGTCTCGGGTAAAAAAAAAGCCAATTAGCGTATATTTATTGCTTTGCGCAAAAGTTATAGCGTCTAAAAACTAGGGTACATTTTCTGGAATTTCAGCAGCTTTTATTTTATGACTGCCTATCTCATTTCTTGAGGTGCTAAAATGGAGGGGCAGTACAACCCCCCCCCCCCCAAATGACCCCATTTTGGAAAGTAGACACCCCAAGGAATTTGCTGAGAGGCATGTTGAGGACAGTGAATATTTTCTTTTTTTGTCATAAGTGATTGAAAAATGACCAAAAAAAAAAAAAATGACACAAAATTGTTACTGAAATGATATATTACTCACATATGCCATGGGTATATGTGGTATTACACCCCAAAATACATACTGCTGCTTCTCCAGAGTACGGGGATACCACATGTGTGAGACTTATTGGGAGCCCATCGGCGTACGTGACCCCGAAAACCAATCACCTCCTTCAGGATTTCTAAGGGCAAACATTTATGCCTTCACCCCACACTACCTATCTCAGTTTTGGAGGCCATGGAATGCCCAGATAGCACAACCCCCCGCCAAATGACCCCAT
>BLSH010235253.1:1868379-1882924 GCA_018402905.1 Glandirana rugosa | reverse complement strand
GTGGAATGTATAATGAGATATGTGGCATCATGGGGTGCAGTCAGTACTGAGGTATATTCTCTCTCCTATCAATAACAATGGTGACAGCCCTAATCTAGCAGTCAGGCCCATAGCACACAGACCCAGTTGAAGCCCTCTGTGTAACAAGGTTAATGGGAGGGTGGCGGCCATGTTGTTGTAGCACGGAGGTGCAGTTGCTTGAGACTGGTGGCTCCCCCGGATGGGGTCTGGACACGGTACAGGTTTAATATTATTTTATGTCTTTATATTACAACTACGTATTCATAACTACGGAGAAAGAGAGATTTTGGTGCTCTGTGTGGACTATCTGTCTTCACCATGATGATGTGACTCATGTGCACACTGGGGTTGATTTACTAAAGGCAAATAGACTGTGTGCTTTTCTAAGTGCAGTTGTTCCAGAGCTCACAAAATGAGGTAAAGCTTCACTTTGCAAAGAATACCCAATCACATGCAAGGAAATTAAAAAACAGCATTGTTGCTTGTACATGATTGGATGATGGAAGTCAGCAGACCCTCTGGTCATTTACTAAGCTCTGGAGCAACTGCAGTTTGCAAAGTGCACAGCCTATTTGCCTTTAGTAATTCAACTCCAAGGTGAAAAGGAGTCTCTCTTCACAGCGCTGATGTCTCCAATAGCTACCCATTATACTAAAATACTCCACATGGTTCAATGTCTACACTCTCACCCTAATTTGGACACACACTTGCCTTCTTTATTGGACCTCATGGTATAAGGTATGTACACTAAAAGAGTTTATACCGACAATGTCCAGATTACATTATCTGCATTAGCAACAAAGGGTCTCCTAAGGCAAGGGTAAGCCCTGGCCATGGTGCTTTCAGCTTATAAAAACTGTAATATAAAAATTATAATCACAAACAAACAAATGTAGCAAGACCGCACACTAGGGTGGAGTCACCAAACAATGGAATGTAGACAGCACCAACAGGCAAACAGTGTCGGGAAGGACAAGTCATCCAGTGCCCAGGGGAAGGATGCCGAAGTGCGCCCCACTTAGGGTTGCCACTTCGTCTTCAAGCCAAACACAAACACTTTAGTGGTGCACAGCTATTTTTTTAACACACACTATAGGATTGTAACTGACCTGAGACACCTTTGGGCTCTCCAAAGAGAATAGTAATGCAGCACGCATAGTGCCCCCTGACCTCCTATCAGGCCCTATTTCAATCCACATTCTGGTCTGAATATTGTGTCCAGGTTTCAGGCGAACTGAAACCTGGACACATGATTCAAAACCTGGACTATCCGGGTGAATCCAGGACAGGTAGCCACCTTAGCCCCACTCATGATGTGCAAGCTTAAGGGATCCTACACCCAGTCACTGCCACTATCACTACTCCTTTCAGCCTTGGAACAGAAGGAAGGCGCCCCATTCCTACAGTAAACCATTGCGAGCAGGGCACGTGTCTCTCCCGCCCACTCCTTGTCCAGGCCCTGCAAGCAAACAACACAGAACTATACAAATACATGTGTTTGCGGACATGTGTTTCCACATGCACACGCTTTTGTTCATTTCCTTGTGCGCGTGTTTTTGACAGTGCATTCATTTCAAAGGGCTGTCAAATGCACAGCAACATGTAAAAGGTACAGCAGGGGCGATTGTTAAAATTGCACCGCACCAAACCACATGGTACTTTTGCTAGATGTATGGGGGTGCTATTAACTATTAATGGTTCCTACCTGTGTCTGTAGACGGTAGCACATTTTTGTGTGGTTCAGGAAACAGCATTTCCCACCCAAGTGCCAGTTCACACTAGCACGATGCGGGAACCAGCTTGATTCCAGTGCCAGTTCCTGCATCGCATAGGACTTGCAGACGCGAACCGCTGCGGGTGTCAATAGAAAGTAAAAGTGATTGTAAAGTCTAATTAAAAAAAAATAAATAAATGACAAACATGTTATACCTACCTCCTCTATGCAGTTGGTTTTGCACAGAGCAGCCCGGATCCTCCTCTTCTTGGGTCCCTCTTCTGTGCTCCTGGCCCCTCCCTTCTATCGAGTGCCCCTTCAGCCAGCAGCTTCCTATAGGGGCACCCGAGCCGAGTCAGAGCTCTGTGTATCCATTCAGACACGGAGCCCCGACCTAGCTCTGCCCCCTCTCTCCCCTGATTGGCTGACTGACTTTGGTTGACAGCTACGGGAACCAATGGTGATATATCAGTAGATCTCTTATATGTTGCCTGACAGCGTGGTGAACCGCCATGTTTACTTCGGTGGTTCCCCGTTTTTCTTCTGTACTAAACAATCGGGGCCTGCTGGCGGACATCGAGTCCACCCGAGCCTTTATTCAGACAAGGAGCTCCGACCTAGCTCTGCCCCCTCTCTCCCCTGATTGGCTGACTGACTTTGATTGACAGCCACGGGAACCAATGGTGCCGCTGCTCTGTCTCAGTCAGGAGAAGAATCCTGGATGGCTTAGAGTAGACAGTCGTGGACATTGCTGTAGAGAGATAGGGCTTAGGTAAATAATTAGGGGTTGCTGAGGAGGCTGCTACACACAGAAGGGTTTTTACCTTAATGCATAGAATGCATTAAGATAAAAAAAACCTTCTGCCTTTACAACCACTTTAACCACTTCACCCCTCCGGAAGGATTTCCCACTTTAGGACCAGAGCACTTTTTGAGATTCGGCACTGCGTCGCTTTAACTGAAGGTTTTGCGGTCATGCGACGTTGTACCCAAACAAAATTTGCGTCCTTTTTTCCCCCACAAATAGAGTTTTCTTTTGGTGGTATTTGATCCCCTCTGCGTCATTTCTGATCACCGCTATAAACAAAAAAAGAGCGACAATTTTGCAAAAAAAAATTTCTTTTTGCTAAAATACAAATCCAAAAAAAAAAATAAAAAAAACAAATGTATTCATCGTTTTTGGCCAATTTGTATTTTTCCTCATATTTTTGGTAAAAAAAAAAAAATCACAATCAGCGTTTATTGATTGGTTTGCGCAAAAGTTGCCGCATTTACGAACCATGAGAATTAATTTCTGGCGTTTTTCCATTTTTTTTTTTTACTGGTAATGGTGGCGATCTGCGATATTGCAGGGGACATGTCGGACATTTTTTACACTTTTTTTGGGACCAATGACATTTATACAGCGATCAGAAATTTAAATATCCACTGATTACTGTATAAATGTCATTGGCAGGGAAGAGGTTAACCTGGCGGGGGCTCTAGGGGTTAACTGTGTTCCCTAGGCGTGTTCTAACTGTGAGGGGGCTGGGCTGCCAGGGGCATAAGAGATCTAACTGATCCCAGTGACAGGGTTCAGTAGATCTCTTATATGTTGCCTGACAGCGTGGTGAACCGCCATGTTTACTTCGGTGGTTACCCGTTTTTCTTCTGTACTGAACAATCGGGGCCTGCTGGTGGACATCGAGTCCACCCGAGCCACAGGCACACTCCTGCAGAGTACGGGGGGCAGAGTGCTCCAGCCGTTAGCCGCGCATGCGCGAGCCGCCGTTTATAGACGCCGATTCATGCTACTGCGCCACAGTGCAGCAGTAAAAGTACGTGAGCCAGTCGGGAACCGGTTAATGACACCCCCAGATCAGTTCACATATCTCAGTGTGAATTGTCAAATGGTGCAGGAATCAGATCCCATAGGTGTGAACCGATTCCAGTGCGGACCAAAAAAAGGGTCCTGCACCATTTTGGCGTGAATGCGATGCTAATTTAGCCCTACAACCTGTAGGGCTGAATTTGGATCGCACAGACATTGCATGTGATCTGCACAGCAATGCGGTGCAAATCACGTGCAATGTCTAACATCGCACCAGTGTGAACCCAGCTTAAAGCAGAAGTAAACTCTTGTGAGCAGGCAGGCTGTTTATTGCAGACACGCAATGTGTACTCTGAAATAAAATAAACCTCCCTGCCTGCTCACAGTCTTCCTTAGAATGTACACCGGGCTACGCATGCACACCTTAGTATACATTCTAGCACTGTGCCCGTGTGCCAGGACGACTGAACGCCAGTACATGTGTGGGATTGATGTTATCCTGCACCAGCCAATCAATGGGGCCAAAGACCAGCACCCGGAAGAAGCCATAGAGAAGATACCAGCACCGGTGAGGGACCTCACAGACATCGGACCATTGGAACTAAGGTAAGTATTTCTGAGTTTTCCATAGCGTCACTCCAAAACTGCCCTATGCATTATTTTTCTGCCACTTCCTCAGGGGTATGCAGTCAGTAACGTTCCCATCCTCCTTATGACTGCACTCTTTACCATCATCATGGCAACCCCAGATATCCATCGCCGAGCCTTACAGATGTCCCTGGAGGCCGCATACACCGCTGCTATTTACAAATCATACTGTTCAACAGTAAGGCCCCTTTCACACGATCAGACCAATCGGATCCGCCTGTCCGTTTTTCAGGCGGATCCAATCGGGCCACCCATTGACTTCTATGGGGATGCAGATGTCAGCGAATATGTGTCTGCTGACACCTGCCTGGCACCCGATCCGACAAGTTCCGCTGAAAATAGACGTATGGCAATACGCTCGCCATATGTCCAGCAGATCGGATGAAAACAGGCAGGCGGTCCATTTTCATCCGATCTCCCATAGAGGAGAGCGGGATTCTGACAGGTCCGTCTCTGCACAGTGAGCGGAGATGGACCTGTCATCCACCTGCTCAGAGGGGATCAATGGCTGGATCCCTGCTGAGAAAGCGCAGTCCATCAAAACGTATCCCCACCTTTGTAAAAGGGGCGTAATACATTAGGCCCCTTTCACACAGGCTTTCTGATCAGGTCCGCATGTCAGTTTTTCAGGCGGACCTGATCACAGTCCCCATTCAATCCTATGGGGCAGCGTATGTCAGTTTTTTTAAATTCATTAACCACTTCCTGACTGCCGTATGCAGAATGACGGCCAGGAATTGGTTGAGTTATCCTGACTTGGCGTCATATGACGTCCAACAGGATAACATGCCAGCTCGCGCCCTGGGGGTCGCGCATCGAGGCGATCGGTGATATATCAGTAGATCTCTTATATGTTGCCTGACATATCTTGGTAAAGCGCTTCCATCGGAAGCGCTTTACCATGTGATCAGCCGTGACCAATCACGGCTGGTCACACTGTACACAGGAAGAGCCGTTTATCGGCTTTTGCTATACTCTGGTCTGCAGTGGTGAGTAGTGGTGAGCCAATCGGCTGCTGTCCTGACAGGGGGGGGGGGGTCTGTGCTGATGGTTTATCAGTGCAGCCCCCATTCCTTCGGATCGCCACCCTAGACCACCAGGTCGCCTGCCCAGGGATGTGCCCACCCAGGACCACCAGGAAGCCTGCCCAGGGACCACCAGGGAGCCGATCCTGACCACCAGGGAGACCACCCTAGACCACCAGGTAAGGGGCACAGTACCCAACATAGATGGCACTAAGTGCCACCTTCAGATGCCACCCTAGACCACCAGGGAAATGGCCCCTATCATTGCATTTGTCACCTGCTGCCCACCAGTGCCCCTATTGGTGCATACCAGTGCCACCTATCAGTGCCACCAATCAGTGCCGCTTATCAGTGCCCGTCAATGCTGCATATCAG
Organism: Glandirana rugosa; assembly: GCA_018402905.1. Lineage (NCBI taxonomy): Eukaryota > Metazoa > Chordata > Amphibia > Anura > Ranidae > Glandirana > Glandirana rugosa. Next base: position 1,877,331 of record BLSH010235253.1, on the reverse strand, counting down.
TGCCCGTCAGTGCTGCATATCAGTGCCCGTCAGTGCTGCATATCAGTGCCCGTCAGTGCCGCCTATCAGTGCCCATCATTGCTGCATATAAGTGCCTCATCATCAGTGCCACCTCATCAGTGCCAATCAGTATTGCCTCATCAGTGCCCATCAGTGTAGCCTCATCAATGCCCATCAGTGATGGAGAAAATTTAATTATTTACATTTATTTAGTTCTGTGACAGACACAGAGAAAAACTTTTTTTTTTTCAAAATTTTCGGTCTTTTTTTATTTGTAATGCAAAAAATAAAAACCACAGAGGTGATCAAATACCACTAAAAAAAAGCTTATTTGTTGGAACAAAATGATAAAAAGTTTATTTGGGTGCAGCATCGCACGACTGCGCAATTGTCATTCAAGGCGCAACAGCGCTTAAAGCTGAACATTGGTCTGGTAGGGAAGTGTTCTAAGTGCATGGTATTGAAGTGGTTAAAGTGTATTTTTTCCAAAAAATTGCATTTGAAAGACCGCTGCACAAATACCGTGCAAAATAAAATATTGCAACAACCGCCATTTTATTCTCTAGGGTCTCTGATTAAAAAAAATATATAATGTTTGGGGGTTTTAAGTAATTTTCTAGCAAAAAATACGGATTTTAACTTGTAAGCTTCAAATGTCAAAAAAGGTTTAGACCCCTTTCACAAATAGCGCCTGTAAAGCGCCTCAAAAATCCCAATCCACCCAATGTGAAAGCCCTGAATGCTTTCACACTGAGGCGGTGCACTTGCAGGACTTTACAAAAAGTCCTGCAAGCAGCATCTTTGGAGCGGTGCAGTGAGTGGTGATACACCGCTCCTCTACCGCCCCTGCCCATTGAAAACAATGGGGCATCGCTTCCGAAGCGGCTGTACACCGCCTCGGAAACGCGCGGTGTGCAGCTCTCCCGTGCCATATCGCCGATATAACAGCGGTAAATCCCCGCTGAAACAAGCAGGGATTTACTGCCCCACCACCCCCAGTGGGAAAGTGGCCTAAGTCTTTAAGTGGTTAAACTTCCCTCATCTAGACCGAAGTTCATTCTTTTGATAAAAGAACGAAAAGATACTGTTGTGTTTATATCAGCGACATTGTGAGAACTTGTGAGTTTTGTTTATGATTAACAGCTGTCAGCTAGCCTCAGGCAGAAAGCGGCTCTCCACTGAGTCGGAGATGCAGTTAGATAGTAAGGGGAGAGAAGGATCGGGTGCTGCTTGCCAGGACTCAATTTCTGGTCGCCATGGCGACCTGGCACCCAGGGATTGCCAAACCCTGTATTAAATGTATATCTGCCATAATGTAGGTGCAAAAATAACGATGGGATGGTGTGTGCCACATTAAACGGTTCCGGACTAACTCGCGTACATTTACTGCTGCAGAGTGGCAGTGTCCTGAGAATCGCTGTCTTTAAACGGTGGCTCGCGCATGCGCGGCTAGCGGGCAGGAGTGTGCCCGTGGCTTGGGCGGACCTGATGTCCGCCAGCGAGTCGTGATTGCTTACTACCGAACAAAAACAGGGAACCGCCGATGTAAACACAGCAGTTCCCCGCGCTGTCAGGCAGCATCTAATACATCTACTGATCCCTGTCACTGGGATCAGTTAGATCTCTTATGCCCCTGACAGCCCAGTCCCTTCACAGTTAGAACACGCCCAGGGAACACAGTTAACCCCTAGAGCACACCCCTAGGTTAACTCCTTCACTGCCAATGACATTTACACAGTAATCAGTGGATATTTACATTTCTGATTGCTGTATAAATGCCATTGGTCCCAAAAAAGTGTCAAAAATGCCCGCTGCAATATCACAGTCCCGCAGATCGCCGCCATTACTAGTAAAAAAAAAAAAAATTGTAAAAACGCCAGAAATGAATTCTCATGGTTTGTAAACGAGGCAACTTTTGTGCAAACCAATCAATTTTATTTTTTTTGGATTTGTATTTTAGCAAAAAGTAAGAAATATAGTTTTTTTTTTTTGGCAAAATTGTCGCTCTTTTTTTGTTTATAGCGGTGATCAGAAGAGACACAGAGGGGATCAAATACCACCAAAAAAGAGCTCTATTTGTGGGAAAAAGGACGCAAATTATGTTTGGGTACAACGTCGCACGACCGCGCAATTGTCAGTTAAAGCGACACAGTGCCAAATCACAAAAAGTGCTTTGGTCCTAACATGGGAAATCCTTTCTGGGGCTGAAGTGGTTAATACATTGAGAGAATGGTCACCACTTTGTGTTCCAAATTAAAGGGATGGTTTACCTTTCCCAAAAACTGCCTATGCATATAAGGGGCATCTAGTTAAAGTGGAGCTCCACCAAAAAGGGGAAGCTCCACTTGTTTGCACCTCCCCTCCTCCACTGCCACATAGTTGGGGGGGGGGGGGAGCGGGTACCTGGTTATGACAAGTACCTGCTCCCACCTCCGGCTCAGATTCCTGCGTCAAACTGAGCCGGAAATTGGTCCCACTCTCCTTCCCCCGCAGTCTTCTGGGGCACATCACAGGTCACAGAAGACAAAGGGACCATTCACAAGGACCAGCGTGACTCGCGCATGCACCGTAGGAAACAGCTGTAAGGCTTCACTGCCTGTTTCCCTTACTTGAGATGTCAATGCCTGCACCCGAAACAATTGAAGAATCAGCTCGGGTGAGGACATCGCTGGATCCAAGGACAGGTAGGTGTCCTTATGCTAAAAGTCAGCAGCTCAGTATTTGTAGCTGCTGACTTTAATTTTTTTTTCGTCTGAGCCTGGAGATCCTCTTTAAATAATAACCTTGCTATAGGCATTGGCCACTCACATCCTGAACCTGCCCAAAAAAAACCCCAGAGATGGCATTATCCCATCCTGCCTCATTACTTGGACATTGCTAAGACACTACCAGCTGATTCAAACCCCTCACATGTGCTCTCCTCACCCTGTCACAGTAGATGCTGAGATGAAGGAGATAGTAGGCCACACATGTGAGGGGGTTTCAGAGCTCACTCCTGTGTTTGTGGGGGTGAGCAGTAACAGCTGGAAGTGTCTTAGCAATGTCCTAGCAAAAAGAAAGGATGAGATGATGTCACCCCTGGAAGTTTTTCAGCCAGACCTCAGGTATGGAAATGGCCTACAACTATAGCAAGGCTGTAGCTCAGCATATTGCATAGCTATCCCATTTGCCTATGTAGCAACATTACTTGGTATATGTGAGCTGCATTCCAAGCAGCAGAGCTACTACTTCTAGATCCCCACAGATATTCCAGTTGTACTCGGTGTACTGGATGAGCTTTAACAACGCTTCCATATTTTCGTATGTTTCTTTCATGTGTGCAGCATAGCCAACAGGTATTGCAAATTTAAAAAAAAAATCTATAAAATCGTATGTGATAGGCTAAAACAGGAAAAGTTTTTTTACTTGGTTAGCAGCCAAAAATCTATAAGATATGTCGATGTCATATGTAATTCACATTGTCTGTATATTAAACATTCACCATCAGGTGGCAGTAAAATACAATAATTGCCAAAAAATTCAAAAAGGTTATAAAATCGTGCTTCCAAATATAAAGGTTACTATGTGGATATGTTGTCACTTTGTTGGGTTCACTAGGTAAGGCAGTGCCATGAGCAGTAATGATGTGTGAAGTGTAAGAAGTATTGGCAGCGTCTGCCACAAATAAAGCTTCCTTTTGGTGGTATTTGATCACCTCTTCAATTTTTATTTTTTGCACTATAAGCAAAAAAAGAGAGCGACAATTTTGAAAAAAATATATATATATATATATTTTTTACTTTCTGCTATAATACATATCGAAAAAAATATATAAAAAAACTAATTTATTCATAAGGCCAATATGTATTCTACATATTTTTGGTAAAAAAAAATTGCAATAAGCTTCTATTAATTGTTTTGCGTAAAAGTTATTGCGTCTACAAAATAGGGGATAGATTTATAGCATTTTAATTTTTTTATACATTTTTTACTGTTAATGGTGGCGATTTGCATTTTTTAGCGGGACTGCAAGATTGTGGCGGACAAATCTGACCCCAAGTGACACTTTTTGGGGACCGGTGACACTAATACAGGGATCAGTGCTAAAAAAAAATGCACTGATCCCTGTATAAATGACACTGGCAAGGAAGGGGTTAACACCAGGGGGCAATCAAGGGGTAAATTGTGTTCCCTGGGAGGTGCTTTCTAACTGAATGGGGGAGTGTCACACTGCGCTTTCCCATTGGCTGAGGAGGAGGAGGGAGCACGGCTGCTGATGGCCACGGCCCTGGGCTCCCGGATGTGTGTCAAAGACAGGTGTCCTCTTCTCCCTCCCCCCCGAAAGGTGCCAAATGTGACACCTGAGAGGGGGAGGAATCCAACCAGCGGAAATTCCACTTTTGGGTGAAACTGTGCTTTAAAGTGGTTCTAAAGCTTAAGCATTTTTTACCTTAAAGAAGAATAGGCAAAACTTCTTTTTCATTTTGGATAGAGCAAGGGAGGGTTATAATCCTTGTCAGATTTTTTTTTTTTCCAACGTTGTCCCATTGCAGATATTTCTCTTCACTTCCTGTCCAATGGCTAAAAAAGGAAGTGAGAGGAAATCCCTGCAAATTAAGGGAATTCCTTGCGGACCCCCAGGTCACCAGAACAAGTGTTCCCATTGGAAGTTTTCCTCTCTATTACTTTTCTGTGGACAGCCCAAAATTTGGGGTTTTCTTTTTACTTTCACTTTCGATGATAATGATAAACAGGACAAATTGAGAGGGTGAATCTCCCTAACGGGGGCACAGACAGCAATAAAAACTGACAGGTGTTCTAATCCCTCTCCACTCTATCCAAAACTAAAACAAAGTTTGCCTTTCGTTATACTTTAATGCATTCCTTGCCTTAAAGTAAAAAATGTTTAGGCATCGATTTTGGCCCCTCACCCCCCTTATACTTACCTGAGCCCTCATTCAATCCAACGTTGTGCATGTCTGCGGCTCTTCTCTCCCCTCACTTCTGGGTCTCGCTGGCTTTGCTGGGACACCGGAAGCCATTGTCTCCCACTGCTGTCAATCATAGCTAGTGATGAAAGAACAGGAGGAGGAGTTTATACTTCAATGCATTGCTTGCATTAAGGTAAAAAATGTTTAGGCATCAATTTTGGCCCCTCACCCCCTTATACTTTCCTGAGCCCTCATCTGATCCAGTGCTGTGCATGTTTGCGACTCTTCTCTCCCCTCACTTCCGGGTTTTGCTGGCTTTGCTGGGACACCGGAAGCCATTGGCTCCCACTGATATCAATCATAGCTAGTGATGAAAGAACAGGAGGAGGAGTTTATACTTTAATGCATTGCTTGCATTAAGGTAAAAAATGTTTAGGCATCAATTTTGGCCCCTCACCCCCTTATACTTTCCCGAGCCCTCATCCGATCCAGTGCTGTGCATGTTTGCGACTCTTCTCTCCCCTCACTTCCGGGTCTCGCTGGCTTTGCTGGGGCACTGGGAGCCAATGGCTGTCAAACAAAGCTAGTGAAGAGGGAGGGAGGGGGCGGGGCAGAGTCCTGCTATCTGTGTCAATGTACGCAGCAGCGGGGCTCGGGAGTGAGCGCACACGAGTGCCCCTATGGAAAGCAGATTCCTGTGGGGTCACTGGAGAGGAGAGGAGGTGTGCCAGTGGGGGAACTGAGAAGAGGAGGTTTGGGGCTGCTTTGTGCAATTCCGTTACACAGAGCAGGTAAATATAGACATATTTGTTATCAGCACTTTTGAGTGAGCATTTTTCAGTCTTCGGTGGAGGTGACACAGACTGGTTTTAAATCATTAAAGGAAATAATAATAATAAAAAAATAACAAACACATTATACTTACCTGCTCTGTGTAATGGTTTTGCATAGAGCAGCCCCAATCCTCTTCTTTTTGGGTCCCCTGACAGCGGTCTTGGCTCTTCCCCCCTGCCTGAGTGCCCCTTGCTATGGGGTACTTGAACAGACTCGCACCCAAGCCGTACTCTGTGTGTCCATTCACACACAGCACGGCTCACACCCGCTCTCTCCTCATTGGCTCACTGGCTGTGATTGACAACAACAGGAGCCAATTGACAGCATGAGGAGAGAAAGTCGCAGGAGAGATGTTGCTCTCATGCACATCGCTGAATCGAGATCTGGCTCAGGCAGCCCCCCCCCCCCCCTACTGCTCTCTGACTCACTGAGACTGTCCCTCCCTTACCCCAGATGCGACAGCTCGAGCCTCGGCTCTGCCGCTTGGCTCCAGTCAGTCCTGTGTACTGTGTAGAGAGAAATGTAGATCCGGCTGGTGCCACCCACTCAAGTGGAGATTGGTAGAGTTCTGCCTGCATGCAGAGTGATTTGTGGGATTGTCTGGGGGAAGGACTGTGCTGTGCAGCAGCCGCCCAGTGGGGGAGAGAGAACCAAAGAACAGGCAGGCAGCCTGAGCCGAGAAGGAAGAGGAAGCAAGGGGACTTGTGGAATGGAAAATATATGTAGCTGTACCCCCATAGGGGCTGCTGGTAGCTGTGGTCCGTCTGTCACCCTGCCAAGCCAGGCACACAATTTCCAATAACTCTCTAGACAGAAATCAGTCCATGCACTTTGGTTTTGTATTTTTATTGAGGGGATTAAACTTGAATGGGGATAGGGTACTCACGAGGTGAGTTGTGTGCCCTGAGCCCACCTAGTTGTGTGACAACAGCGAATGAATATTCGCTTTTGTCCCACTGATCCTCCTCCCGGCCAATCATGAAGCGGGCCCTGAGACCCATCACCCAATTGGCTGAAAGGACAAGCAAAACTATTGGACGCCTAGGAGGAGGGAGGAGATTCATGGCAGAAGCCACTGTGATGCAGAGGAGCAGAAGACCTGATGGAAGCCGCCCATAGGGGCGCTGCCTGCCTGCGACCTAGATGGGGTAAGTGCTGGATGATGACCGCCCGCTCCCAGGGGGGGTTAGGGGGTTGCCACCGGCCGCCTGACCGGGGGGGGAGTGGTTTGCCGCCCCCTTCAAAAAAACAAAACACTAGCCGCCACTGGAAGTACGGAATCTCTAGGCAGAAGCGTGGTCAGTAGTGTAGGATAGGGTTGGTAGCACAAGCAGACATTGAACATGCGCAGACAAGAGTGATGCAAGAGCAAGGTCAGAGAGGAAGCCAGGTCAGTAACAGGATGAAGGATGGGTAGTTGGAACTGGATCAGAGGAATAAGGATGAAGACCATAGAGCAAAAAACGACTGCATACTTCCAATTTAACCACTTAAGGACCGGAAGGGTTTCCAGCTTTAGGACCGGGGCCCTTTTTGCGATTCGGCACTGTGTCGCTTTAACTGAAAATTGCGCGGTCGTGCGACGTTGTACCCAAACGAAATTTGCATCCTTTTTTTCCCACAAATAGAGCTTTCTTTTGGTGGTATTTGATCTCCGCTGCGTCATTTCTGATCGCCGCTATAAACAAAAGAAGAGCGACAATTTTGCAAAAAAACCCAAATTTCTTACTTTTTGCTAAAATACAAATCCAAAAAAAAAATATAAAAAAACATTTTTTTCCATCGGTTTTGGCCAATTTATATTCTTCCTCATATTTGTGATAAAAAAAAATCGCAATCTGCGTTTATTGATTGGTTTGCGCAAAAGTGGTTGCGTTTACGGATGATGAGAATTCGTTTCTGGGGTTTTTATTTATTTTTTTATTTTTTACCAGAAATGGCAGTGATCTGCGATTTTTAGCGGTACTGCGATATTAGGGCGGACATGTCGGACTATTTTGACACTTTTTTGGGACCATTGGCATTTATACAGTGATCAGTGCTATAAAAATGCACTGATTACTGTGTAAATGTCATTGGCAGTGAAGGGGTTAACCTGCAGGGGGCGCTCTAAGGGCTAACTGTGTTCCCTGGGCGTGTTCTTACTCTATGGGGGCTGCCCTAACAGGAGAAGGGAAGTGATCACACCTTCCGTGTAGAGGAAGGCTGTGATCACAGCCCTTCCCCCCTCACAGAACGGAGGTCCGTGTTTACTTACACGGACCTCTGTTCTTTCACTCCGGGGGGGGGGGGGGGCATCGCGGGTGGCCGGCGGAGATCGACTCTGCCGCACCCACTCCCTGGCCCTCCCCGGACACAGTGAGCGCGTGGGCGCGCCTCCGGCGGCGCGTGCTCACTGGGCGCGATCTCGCGGCCACCGTCATATGACGGCGATCCGCGTTACAGAGCCACTTTGCCGCCGTCAAATGCCGATCGGCGGTCGGCAAGTGGTTAAATAGGCCACTTGGCGGGAGTGGACATGCATGACAGTCCTTGTGCTTATACGTGTGAGTAATGATGTACATGCAGTCTGTCTTCTATGTTCATAAAAATGTGCGCGCCTATGCACATGCGCATTAATCAAACAGAGTGTCTTAGTCTGACAGTTGGCACCAGAGGTGTAACTAGAACCTTCAGGGCCACAGTCTAAGAAACCATGAAGGCCCCCCGACGCCTGGTCGAGGCAATTCCCACTGATCCCAGGACCCCTTCACATGTTCTGCAGTGGAGCCCCTTTCTGCTGTCTTGGGTCCCCCTCCCCCCCCCTCCGGCCCCACACAAGTGCGACTTTTGCGACCCTTGTAGTTCAGCCACTGGTGTCAGTAGTTTTTTATAGACATGTGCAATTTGATTCAACCTGAGGCCCCTTTTACACTTTACGCCTTGGGACTGCAAAGTCGCATGACAAGTCATACCCCATTTTTTCAATGAGTTCCTTTCATATAGTCCCTGAACTACTTTGGTCCAACTTTGATGCGACTTGAGGTCATAGACTTCAAGGTTACACAGGCATTCCTTCAAGTCTCTCAAGAAAGTCGTGTCACAATCGCGCGACTTTTATGATGCACCAGTGTGAAAAGAGCCTAATGAAATGAATAAATTCATTTTTGGTTATTCGGTTATTCGGAGATTTGGATGTATCTACCCCCCCCCCCCCCCCCCCCCCCCC
>BLSH010235253.1:1821653-1832424 GCA_018402905.1 Glandirana rugosa | reverse complement strand
TGGTCTAGGGGGGTCTCCCTGGTGGTCCAGATCAGCTCCCTGGTGGTCCCTGGTCGGCTCCCTGGTGGTCCTGGGTGGGCACATCCCTGGTGGTCCCTGGGCAGGCTCCCTGGTGGTCTGGGTGGCGATCCGAGGGAGGGCTGTGCTGATAAATCATCAGCACAAACCCTCCCTGTCAGGGATGCAGCCGATCGGCTCTCCCCTCATCAGGTCTGCAGACCTGAGTACAGGAAAGCCGATAAACGGCTTTCCTGTATTACACTGTGACCAGCCGTGATTGGTCACGGCTGGTCACATGGTAAAGTGCTTCGGATCGAAGCACTTTACCGAGATCGGCATTGCGGGGGGTCAGACTGACCCTCCACACCACCGATCGCCGCGATGCGCGCCCCCCCCCCCCGGGCGCGCGGTGGCTTGTTATCCTGAGGACGTCATATGACGTCCAGTCAGGATAACTCAGCCACTTCCCGGCCGTCATTCTGCATACGGCGGTCGGGAAGTGGTTAAAGTCCCATTTTTTAGTTCCCCAACCCTTCCTTTAATATCCAGGGGACACTGGAGGATTAATTCACAGAACTAACACCCCAGGATATTAACCTGGGGTTTTTAAAAAATAAAGATATATATATATATATACACACACACACACATACACACATACACACACAGTTGTGCTTATAAGTTTACCCTGGCAGAATGTATGATTTCTTGGCCATTTTTCAGGGAATATGAATGAGAACACAAAAACTTTTCTTTCACTCGTGGTTAGTATTTGGCTGAAGCCATTTATTATAAATAAACTGTGTTTACTCTTTTTAAATCATAATGACAACAGAAACTACCAAAATGACCTTGATAAAAAGTATACATACCCTGAAGATTTTGGCCTGATAACATGCACACAAGTTGACACAAAGGGGTTTGAATGGCTGTTAATGGTAACCATCCTCACCTGTGATCTGATTGCTTGTAATTAGTGTGTGTGTGTGTAAAAGGCCAATGATTTTCTGGACTCCTGACAGACCCTGGCATCTTTCATCCAGTGCTGCACTGACGTTTCTGGATTCTGAGTCATAGGGAAAGCAAAAGAATTGTCAAAGGATCTGCGGGATAAGGTTTAAAACAGGAAAGGGATATATAAAGATATCAAAGGAATTGAGAATGCCAATCAGCAGTGTTCAAACTCTAATCAAGAAGTAGAAAATGAGGGGTTCTGTTGAAACCAAACCACGGTCAGGTAGACCAACTGAAATTTCAGCCACAACCGAATTGTTCAGGATGCAAAGAAAAACCCACAAATAACTTCAGGACTCTCTGAAAACATGTGGTGTGGCTGTTTCAAGATGCACAATAAGAAGGAAGAAAGATGAGCTGCATGGTCGTGTCGCCAGAAGAAAGCCATTACTATGCAAATGCCACAAAGTATCCCGCTTACAATACACCAAACTGCACAGAGACAAGCCTCAAACCTTCTGGCACAAAGTCATTTGGAGTGATGAGACCAAAATTTAGCTTTTTGGCCACAACCATAAACCCTAAATTTGGAGAGCGGCCATCAAGGCCTGTGAAACACGGAGGTAGTTCGCTGATGTTTTGGGGATGTGTGAGCTTCAAAGGCACAGGGAATTTGGTCAAAATTGATGGCAAGGTGGATGCAGTATGTTATCAAAAAATACTGAAGGAACATTTGCATTCATCAGCCAGGAAGCTGCTCATGGGACGTGCTTGGACATTCCAACATGACAATGATCCAAAACACAAGGCCAAGTCGACCTGTCATTGGCTACAGCAGAATAAAGTGAAGGTTCTGGAGTGGCCATCTCAGTCTTCTGACAGCCCAAGAATTTCCTGGAACTGGAAGCGTTTTGCCAAGAGGAATGGGCAGCTTTACCATATGGGAAGATAAAGAGCCTCATCCACAAATACCACAAAATACTTCAAGCTGTTATTGATGTTAAAGGGGGCAATACACGCTATTAACCACTTTCCATCCGTGCCATAGCTGAATGACGGCTACAGTGTGGCTCTAAAATGCCGTGAGCCCGTCAATAGACGTCCTCCTCTTTGACTCGTGCTGCTTTTGACGCGATCCCTTCACAAAAACCAGAACGGGGAACCTCCGATGTAAACCAGGCCGTTTCCCTGTTCTGTGTTGGGGGGCATGCCAGATCTACTGATCCCTGTCACTGGAATCAGTTAGATCTGTCATGTCCCTGCCAACCCCACCCCCCACAGTTAGAACACACCCAGGGAACACAGTTAACGCCTTCCCTGCCCCCCTAGTGTTAACCCCTTCCCTGCTAATTACATTTATACAGTAATTAGTGTCTATTTTTAGATCTGATCGCTGTATAAATGTCATTGGTCCCAAAAAAGTATCCAAAACGTCCGACATGTCCGCCGCAATATCGCAGTCCCAATAAAAGTCGCAGATCACCGCCATTACCAGTAAAAATAAATAAAAATGCCATAAACCAATGTCCATAGTTTGTAGACGCTATAACTTTTGCGCAACCCAATCAATATATGCTGATTGCGATTTTTTTTACCAAAAATATGTAGAAGAATATATATCGGCCTAAACTGATGAATAAATTTGTTTTTTTATTTTTGGATATTTATTATAGCAAAAAGTAAAAAATATTGTTATTTTTTCAAAATCGTCGCTCTTTATTTGTTTATAGCGCAAAAAATAAAAACCGCAGAGGTGATCAAATATTACCAAAAGAAAGCTCTATTTCTGGGGAAAAAAGGACGCCAATTTTATTTGGGTACAACGTCGCACGACCGTGCAATTGTCATTCAGAGAGTGACAGCGCTGAAAACTGAAAATTGGTCTGGGCAGGAGGGCGGTTTAAGTGCCCAGTAAGGAAGTGGTTAAGAACTGGGGTATGTAAACTTTTGATCAGGGTAATTTGGGTAGTTTCTGTTCTTATTATGATTTAAAAAGAGTAAACACTAATCATGAGTGAAAGAAATGTTTTTGTGTTATCATTCATATTCTCTGAAAAATGGCCAAGAAATCATAAATTCTGCCAGGGTATGTAAACGTATGAGCACAACTGTATATATATATATATATATATATATATATATATATATACACACAGTATCTCACAAAAGTGAGTACTACCCTCACATTTTTGTAAATATTTTATTCTATCTTTTCATGTGACAACACTGAAGAAATGACACTTTGCTACAATGTAAAGTAGTGAGTGTACAGCTTGCATAATAGTGTAAATGTTCTGTCCCCTCAAAATAACTCAACACAACGATATTACTGTCTAAACCGCTGGCAATAAAAGTAAGTACACTCCTAAGTGAAAATGTCCAAATTCTGCCCAATTAGCCATTTTCCATCCCCGGTGTCATGTGACTCGTTAGTGTTACAAGGTTCAACATGGCACCTCATGGCAAAGAACTCTCTGAGGATCCGAAAAAAAGAATTGTTGCTCTACATAAAGATGGCCTAGGCTATAAGAAGATTGCCAAGACCCTGAAACTGAGCTGCAGCATGGTGGCCAAGATCATACAGCGGTTTAACAGGACAGATTCCACTCAGAACAAAGAGGTTGAGTGCACGTGCTCAGCGTCATATCCAGAGGTTATATTTAGGAAATAGACATATGAGTGCTGCCAGCATTGCTGCAGAGGTTGAAGGGGTAGGGGATCAGTATGTCAGTGCTCAGACCATACGCCACACACTGCATCAAATTGATCTGCATGGCTGTCTTCCCAGAAGGAAGCCTCATCTAAAGATGATGCACAAGAAAGCCTGCAAACGGTTTGCTGAAGACAAGCACACTAAGGACATGGATTACTGGAATTATGTCCTGTGGTCTGATGAGACCAAGATACACTTATATGGTTCAGATGGTGTCAAGCATGTGTGGCAGCAACCAGGTGAGGAGTACAAAGACAAGTGTGTCTTGTCTACAGTCAAGCATGTTGTTGGGAGTGTCATGGTCTGGGGCTGCATGAGTGCTGCCGGCACTGGGGAGCTACAGTTCATTGAGGGAACCATGAATGCCAACATGCACTGTGACATACTGAAGCAGAGCATGATCTCATCCCTTCAGAGACTGGGCAGCAGGGCAATATTCCAACATGATAACGACCCCAAACACACCTCCAAGGTGACCACTGCCCTGCTAAAGAAGCCAAGGATAATGGTGATGGACTGGCCAAGCATTTTTTCCAGACCTAAACCCCATTGAGCATCTGTGAGGCATCCTCAACGGAATGTGGAGGAGTGCAAGGTCTCTAACATCCACCAGCTCCGTGATGTCGCCATGGAGAAGTGGAAGAGGACTTTAGCGGCAACCTGTGAAGCTCTGATGAACTCCATGCCCAAGAGGGTTAAAGCAGTGCTGGAAAATAATGGTGGCCACACAAAATATTGACACTTTGGGCCCAATCTGGACATTTTCAATTAGGGGTGTACTCACTTTTGTTGCCGGCGGTTTAGACATTAAACAGTTCCACACTGCCTACCATCTATTTATGGTGGCAGTGTGGACACTGGCCGCGAATCGCCGTAAATAGACGGCAATCTGCAAATGGCTGCTAGGGGGCGCGCGCACCTGCCGCACTCCTGAGGAGTGTGCCCACGGCTCGGGCTGTGTCTGCCGGCGAGCCGCGATGAGTGGCCACAGGTAAAGAACGGGGAACCGCTGATGTAAACATGGCGGTTCCCCATTCTGACAGTGCGGGCATGGGTGATCTACTGATCCCTGTCACTGGGATCAGTTAGATCTCTCATGCCCATGGTAGCCCAACCCCCCCACATTTAGAACACACCCGGGGAACATAGTTAACCCCTAGATCTCCCCCTGCAGGTAAACCCCTTCACTGCCAATGACATTTATACAGTAATTAGTTGACATTTAAATTTCGGATCGCTGTATAAAAGTCACTGGTCCCAAAAAAGTGTAAAAAATGTCCGACATGTCCGCTGCAATATCGCAGTACCGCTAAAAATCGCAGATCGCCGTCATTACTAGTAAAAAATAAAAAAAAATAAAACCCCAGAAATGAATTCTCACCATCCGTAAACGCGGCCACTTTTGCGCAAACCAATCAATAAACACTGATTGCGATTTTTTTTTATCACAAATATGAGGAAGAATATAAATCGGCCAAAACCGGTGAACAAAAATATTTTTTTTATATTTTTTTTTTTTTTGGATTTGTATTTTAGCAAAAAGTAAGAAATTTCGTTTTTTTTTTTTTCAAAATGGGCGCTCTTCTTTTGTTTATAGCGGTGATCAGAAATGATGCAGAGGTGATCAAATACCCCCAAAAGAAAGCTCTATTTGTGGGAAAAAAAGGACGCAAATTTAGTTTGGGTACAACGTCGCACGACCGCGCAATTGTCAGTTAAAGAGGCGCAGTGCCAAATCACAAAAAGTGCTCTGGTCCTAAACTGGGAAATTCTTCCAGGGGTGAAGTGGTTAATGGCTGTGTGTTGAGTTATTTTGAGGGGACAGCAAATTTACACTGTTATACAAGCTGTACAGTCACTACTTTACATTGTATCAAAGTGTCATATTTTCAGTGTTGTCACAAGAAAGATAGAATAAAATATTTACAAAAATGTGAGGGGTTACTCACTTTTGTGAGATACTGTATATATGTGTATATATCCATTATATATAGATGTATATATCCTTTATATACAATACAAAAGGAACAACTGGGCCATTGTTACAATACACAGGAAAACACCTAGACAGGGATAACAGTGTCTGTAGGGGCCCAAATCCCTCACAATAAATGTCCATAGACTGCAGGTTGGGCACTGGGTATGTGTATAGATAGTCAGCTCCTGAGCCTAAAACAACACTTCTCATACTTATTTTCTCAAATCAGGCCCCTGGGTCTTTAGCATAATGGGTGTTGAGATAGTCAGCTCTTGAGCTTTATAGGCCAACACTGGGCTTCAGCTGTCACCTCGTGACCCCCTCTAGATACCCCAGTGTTTATTTTATGCTTTATATTGAACAATCATTTTTCAGATGTCTTTAGGCCGGGTATGTGATGTGCAGGGTCCTCTCCTGTGGTGGGTGTTCCTCAATGATGCCTTGTTTAGAGGACCATGGTCTCACAAATGTATCACTAGCAGGCCCATCACTATCAAATCAAACCCCTAAGCACTGCAGGCTATGCAGGCACCATAGAGAGATTTCCTTCCTTTTCAGCTGACATGGGTTCATAGGTGTGCACAGCCTATTGCATTAGGGTGTCCACCCCAAAGCTCAAACCCATATGCGTGTGTGTGCATGTGTATATATTGACAGATATATGACGGTGTCAGTAGAGCAGTGGATGGTGTCAGTAGAGCAGTGGACGATGTCAGTAGGGCAATGGATGGTGTCAGAAGTTCTTATTTTTGTTTTATTTTTTTTTTTATTTTTTATTTTTTTACAGTTTTTTTCTTAGGTGCCCCATTAGAGGGGTTTGGTAAAATATCAGGGGTCTGAACAGGGGGGATCTGCGGAACACTTGGCACACCCTGTGCGCACATCTATGCATGGGTTTCATCGCCTGTGCATGGGTTTCAGCAGACAGAAAATGAGGGAAAATCTGCAACAGCTTTGTTTTGTTTTTTTCTTTTAAAGTTGAGTCGGTAAAGGTTAGAGCAGGCTCTGTTACACTTCTGATCAGATAAAATCATTGTCATCAGGATCAAAAAAGGTAAGATATATCTCTCCAATGGAGCACCAGATAGCAGTAAAAACCTGACACGGGTTCTGTTTTTTTATATCATATATCTTTATTGCCATAGGAACATAGACAACAAGAACATTTGTATACAAGTCATGGTTGGCACATGTGTTGAATGTCCCTGAAGCCAATAAATGTGATCAAACAATTCCAAGTGTCCCATCTTCCTTGCCTGACTACCAAACAAAGCATAAGCCTATTTTGTATAACATAATGCTGTCAATTTGTATGGCATACCATGAAGATCTAAAGATTTTTGGGAGGAATGGGTGGGAGGAACAAGGGAAGAGGTTAGCAGAGTAAGGAAAACGAATGTCATTCGGACTGAATAGGAATGGAGGGGGGAGAGAGTTGTGAGGGAAGGGAAACAGGTGTAGGGGTCTATGGCAATTGTGGGGATATAGGTAGGTGAAGGAATAGTATAGACTAGTGTTCTCCAAAGTGTTGCCCTGGGGCAGGATGTGGCCCTTTGCTTTCCTTTATCCAGCCCTTGGTGCACCACTCCATCCACTGGCATCAACAATGGGGGCACTATTCCTCCAACTGACACTAATGATGTGGTAGAATTCTTCCAATTGACAATAACAATGAATGGGGCACTATTCCACCAACTGACACTAACAATGGGACACTATTCCATCTACTGACACCAACAATGCAAAACTATTTCTTCCACTGAGATTAATGAGCAGTCACTAGTCCTCCCACTGACACCAAAGATGGGGCATTGTTTACTCCCACTGGATGCCAGGACTTTTTCTACTCCCACTGGCCCTAGTGCGGCCCCCCTAAAGTCTGAAGGACAGCAAACTGGCTCTTTGTTTAGAAAGTTTGGAGACCCCTGGTATAGACCAATCTTTCTCATATGGGGTTTTATAGAACCCCAGGATTCTTCCGGGTTTCTAGGGGTTTCTTGAGAGAGTAACCACTAAAACCAATGATCTTTTAGCTATCTTTATGGGGGGCATTCTTCCTATTGACCAGCAATGTAAGGAGCATTCTTCCCACTGACCACCAGTCTAAAGAGCCCCTTCTCCACTCACACTCAATGCAAGGATGCTTTGCTGTGGCCATCAACGTAAGGGAGTTCTTCACTGACCATCAATGTTAGGTAACACTTTTACAGTGCCTTGAAAAAGTATTCATACCCCTTGAAACTTTACACATTTTGTCATGTTACAACCAAAACTGTAAATGTATTTTAATGGGATTTTGTGTGATAGACCAACACAAAGTGGCACATAATTGTGAAGTGAAAGGAAAATGATAAATGGTTTTCAAATTTTTTTACAAATAAATATGTGAAAAGTGTGGCGTGCATGTTTCAGTCCCCTTTATTCTGATACCCCTAAATAAAATCACTGTTAAAAAGGCTATGAAAGACTTGTTTAGGGATAGCGCAGGGATTGGGCACTATTCCTCTTAGTGATACCTGTAATGGGGCACTATTCCTTCCACCGTCACCAACCATGGGGCACTATTCCTCCCACTAAAACCAATGATGGGGAACTATTCTTCCTACTGACACCAAAGATAGGACATTGTTTACTCCCTCTGATGCTATGGCATTTTCTACTCCCACTAGCTACAATCCCCTTTAAAGTCTAAAGAACAGTTAACTGGTCCTTTGTTTAGAAACTTTGGAGACCCCTGCTTTATAATATAGGTGTATGTGTGGGAGACCCAGTCCCCTCTCTTTGGTCTTCAAGGGATGCCATAGGCTATTCTAGTTTTCACCCAATCATACTTAGGCAGGTGGATGGTGCAGCTGTCTTCCGCCGACTCTAACTTTGAGAACCGAGCGATCTAACGCTGCCGATCGCTCAGTTCTCAGAGCTCCCTGAGCAGAGAGCTGCTGCCAGTCAGTCACCGGCTCTGTGCTCTGCCCCTCTGCGCTCACTGGAGCACTGGGCTGTGGAGGGGGTGGAAGCGGCCGGCTCAGACTCTCAGCGGCTCACTAAGAGGCTGAGCCAGGTGGTGGTCCAGGCTTGGGCAAGTTGGGATCCGCCCACATGTCTGGACTGGCTCTGTGACATCAGCAGACAGCAGGCTTCAGCCCACTGTCAGCTGAAAGCACATCATAGGAGTGCAAAACGAATTGCACTCCTGTGATCTACAGGAGAAGTACAGCCAAACAAACTTTGGCTTTACTTCTCCTTTAATTAATTTTTTAATTCTTTCCTATCCAGGTGAATGAAGTGTCTTGCCATATAAGCAAATCCTAGGCATGGTGGATTGTGGGAGCTGGTCGGATGCACTGTCACTTTGTGTTGAATGGGTGCAAAGACGGTGTCTCTTTAGCTCTTTCTTGCCCTCCTCTTCTTTTTGTAGCTGATTTTTTCCTGATTCATTATATATATATATATATATATATATATATATATATATATATATGTACACAGTATCTCACAAAAGTGAGTACACTCCTCACATTTTTGTAAATATTTTATTATACCTTTTCATGTGACAACATTGAAGAAATGACACTTTGCTACAATGTTAAGTAGTGAGTGTATAGCTTGTATAACAGTGTAAATTTGCTCCCCCTCAAAATAACTCAACACACAGCCATTAATGTCTAAACCACTGGCAACAAACGTGAGTACATCCCTAAGTGAAAATGTCCAAATTGGGCTCAAGTAGCCATTTTCCCTCCCCAGTCTCATGTGACTCACTAGTGTTACAATGTCTCAGGTGTGAATGGGGAGCAGGTGTGTTAAATTTGGTGTTATTGCTCCCACTTTCTCATTCTGGTCACTGGAAGTTCAACATAGTGCCGCATGGTAAAGAATTGCTCTACATAAAGATGGCTTGGCTATAAGAAGATTGGCAAGACCCTGAAACTGATCTGCAGCAAGGTGGCCAAGACCATACAGCAGTTTAACAGGACAGGTTCCATTCAGAACAGGCCTCGTCATGGTCGTTCAAAGAGGCTGAGTGCACATGCTCAGCGTCATATTCAGAGGTTGTCTCAGGGAAATAGACGTTTGAGTGCTGCCAGCATTACTGCAGAGGTTGAAGGGGTGGGGGGTCAGCCTGTCAGTGCTCAGACTATATGCCCCACACTGCATCAAATTGGTCTGCATGGCTGTCATCCCAGAAGGAAGTCTCTTCTAAAGATGATGCACAAGAAAGCTTGCAAGCAGGTTGCTGAAGACAAGTAGACGAAGAACATTGATTACTGGAACCATGTTCTGTGGTCTTATTTGTTTCAGATGGTGTCAAGTGTGTGTGTGGCAGCAACCGGTGAGGAGTACAAAGACAAGTGTGTCTTGCCTACAGTCAAGCATGGTGGTGGGAGTGTCATGGTCTGGGGCTGCATGAGTGCTGCCGGCACTGGGGATATACAGTTCATTGAGGTAACCATGAATGCCAACATGTACTGTGACATACTGAAGCAGAGCATGATCCCCTCCCTCTGGAGACTGGGCTGCAGGGCAGTGTTCCAACATGATAATGACCCCAAACACACCTCCAAGGCGACCACTGCCTTGCTAAAGAAGCTGAGGGTAAAGGTGATGGACTGGCCATGCATGTCTCCAGACCTAAACCCTATTGAGCATCTGTGGGGCATCCTCAAACGGAATGTGGAGGAGCACAAGGTCTCTAACATCCACCAGCTCTGTGATGTCGTCATGGAGGAGTGTAAGAGGACTCCAGTGGCAACCTGTGAAGCTCTGGTGAACTCCATGCCCAAGAGGGTTAAGGCAGTGCTGGAAAATAATGCTGGTTACACAAAATATTAACACTTTGAGCCCAATTTGTACATTTTTTCTTAGGGGTATACTCACTTTTGTTGCCAGTGGTTTAGACATTAATGGCTATGTGCTGAGTTATTTTGAGGGGACAGCAAATTTACACTGTTATACAAGCTGTACACTCACTACTATACATTGTAGCAAAGTGTAATTTCTTCAGTGTTGTCACATGAAAAGATATATACACATTTACAAAAATGTGAGGGGTGTACTCACTTTTGTGAGATACTGTATCTGCCAGCCTTGTTTTTGTATTTTGACGCATTCCACTAAATAAAGAATTT
>BLSH010235253.1:1751997-1794406 GCA_018402905.1 Glandirana rugosa | reverse complement strand
GGCGGTGGTCACTGATGGGTGACGGGTCTCTGGCGGTGGTCACTGATGGGTGACGGGTCTCTGGTGGTGGTCACTGATGGGTGCCAGGTGTCTGGTGGGGGTCACTGA
The DNA here is from genome assembly GCA_018402905.1 of Glandirana rugosa. Taxonomy (NCBI): domain Eukaryota; kingdom Metazoa; phylum Chordata; class Amphibia; order Anura; family Ranidae; genus Glandirana; species Glandirana rugosa. The sequence goes on along the minus strand of BLSH010235253.1, from coordinate 1,794,298 downwards.
TGGGTGATGGGTGTCTAGTGGTGGTCATTGATGGATGACTGGTGGTGGTCACTGATGGGTGACTGGCGGTGGTCACTGATGGGTGCCGCGTGTCTGGCGGTGGTCACTTGTGGTGACGGGTGTCTGGAGGTGGTCACTAATGGGTGACCGGTGTCTGGTGGTGATCATTAATGCGTGACGGGTGACTGGTGGTGGTCACAGACGTGTGATGGGTGACAGGTGACTGGTAGTGGTCACAGATGCGTGACGGGTGACAGGTGACTGGCGGTGGTCACTGATGGGTGACGGGTGACTGGCGGTGGTCACTGATGGGTGACGGTTGACTGGCGGTGGTCACTGATGGGTGACGGTTGACTGGCGGTGGTCACTGATGGGTGATGGGTGACTGGCGGTGGTTACTGATGGGTGACTGGCGGTGGTCACTGATGGGTGACGGGCGGTGGTCAGTGATGGGTGACGGGTGACTGGCAGTGGTCAGTGATGGGTGACGGGTGACTGGCGGTGGTCACTGATGGGTGACGGGTGACATGCCTTGGTCACTGATGGGTGACTGGTGACAGGTGCACTTTATGATGTCAGTCTGATGACAGGTGCACTTTATGATGACAGGTACCCTTTATGGGGGCATATGGGGTGACTGTTGGGTGACAGGTGCATTGGGGGGGCAGGGGGGTTGTGACAGCTGTGTGTTTTTACTTAACAGATCAGTAACTCACTGATCCCAGCTCTTCTCTCCTCACAATGGAAACTGTGTGAGGACAGAAGAGCTGGTAACAGTGAGTTACCGCTCTGTTTACATTGGATGTGATCGGCTGTGAAGTAGATCACAGCCGATCACAAGGTAACGGCCACTAGCCGATGGCTGATACCAGTGCCGGTGACAGGCAGTGTTCCCTGGGAACACGCCGCCACCGATGCGCACGCACAGCGCGCTCCCGATCGCGCGCATGCGCCATGCGAATGACGGACGTGCCATTTGTGATCAGCCGTGACTTTGTCACGGCCGATCACATGGTGAACTGCCATAACCAATGGCTGATCACCCCTGTCAGTGACACGGTGTGTCCTCGGGACATGCCGACACTGAAAGAGCCGGGATGCGCGCCCGATCGCGCACAATCCCGGCTTAAAGGGGCGACGTCATATGACATCATCCCAGAACAATAGCCGTTCTGCCCCGCCGCCATTTGACGGTGGGCAGACGGCAAGTGGTTAAAAAAAAAAAATGATCACTTTTATTCCTATTACAAGAAATGTAAACATTCCTTGTAACAGAAAAAAGCATGACAGGGCCTCTTACATATGAGATCTGGGGTCAAAAAGACCTCAGATCTCATATTTACAGTAAAATGCAAAAAAAAAAAAAAATTGAAAAAAATGACAGTCCAAAAAAAAAAAGGGCCCTTTAAGATCGTTGGGCAGAAGTGACTTCTGACGTCATTTCCGCCCTGCCGTATTATGGAGCCAAGTGAACGGCTTCAGCCGCTCAGTCGGCTCACAGACACTGGGGGGAGAGGATCCGATCATCTCCACTGCTGCCGGTGGGTCTGGTAAGCGACAGAGATGACAGGAAAGTGGTGGGAGGGGGGGGGGCACCTCTCCCGCCACTGATAAAAGTGATCTCGTGGCAAATCCGCTGCTAAAACCACTTTTATCAAAAACAGAATCGCCTGCTGAAAAAAACAATATCTGAATGGTGCCTGTAGCTGCAGGCACCATTCAGATATCCCCACTCAAAGGCAGGACGTCATATGATGTCCACCTAAAGAGAAGTGGTTAAACACTCACGGGATGCAAGGGATGTGTAGCAGAGCAGGTCTCAAGAGGGGGGGAATGCGGTCTGGCTGGTCTGTGCCCAAATGGGGAGGTGTCCGGGAAGGTTGGCATGTCCCTATCCTTACCCTACTTGTCTGTAACCTCTCTCTGCCCCTAATCACTGTCCCTGTCAGATGGGTGACCTGTCTCTACACTATCCACATGCGAAAATGCGCACCAAGCCTGGGAGCCAGGGCCTTTAATAGGTTCTTCCTGAACCAAGATGGCTGCTAGAGTCACGTGGGGTGGCAGCATCCAACCGGATCACTTCCACACTGACCCAGAAAGCCATAGAGGAACCATGTTCTTCTCAACTTCCCCTCCAACTGCAATGCCACTGCGTTTGAGTGCCACCTACAGTGGAGAATGTAGACTGCACCTCCCTACAAGCTGAAATTTAATTTGCTTTTATTTTACCTTGCCTGATTCCTCTATTAGCATCTGCCTAGAGCATTTTTGTTTTCATTGCATACTCTATTTTAGACCCAGTGATGTCATCATTGGGTCTCTGTGCATCTTTATGCAATGGAGGTACATCGTGGCTGGAGGGAGGGGCCAGCAAGGTGCTGTACATAGCTCCTGAAATCATCACAACCCTCTGCCTTAGGCTACTTTCACGCTGGGGCGGGGGGTGGGGGCGGTAGTGGTAAAGCGCCACTAGTTTTAGTAGCGCTTTACCACTATTATAGCGGTAAAGCTACACCGCACGGCTCGTCTGAGGTGGTGTTCAGCCCAATGATTTCAATGAAGGGGGAGGTGTAGGAGCGGTGTTGTATATGTATATGTGTATATATGCTGCTTGCAGGACTTTTTTCTTGTCCTGCAAGTGCTCTGGCTTTCACACTGGGAAAAATGGGGGGGGGGGGGGTTTCAGGCGCTGTACAGGCGCTATTTTTAGCACCGCAGCATCTGAAAAACGACCCAGTGTGAAAGGGGTCTCAGTATTCCTCTTAAGGGCCATCAGCCCTGATCCAAGTAGTGGGCTGGATCTTGGGAGGGGTTATTTAAATACCAAAATGCCTTGATGAATGGATGTCAGTCTGGAGGAGTGGGAGTTTGCATGCAGATTGCTCTAGGTAATGTCAGTATGTCATGCTGGGCCTCCATAATCAAAATAACTGAAATCAAATGTATGAAAGGGGCGGGCCAGGAATAGTCAAGCTGGGAAGAGAAGAGGTAGATGATGTTGGATGTCCTTCAACTAGGAAATAAGGCAGGCTCTATCTGACTGGACAAAGTTCTAATGCACATTATGAGAAGCTCTCAGTGTGAAGTGAAATCAGAGAAAGCCATTTCAATGCAGGAGAGGAGTCTGCACAACTGTGCAAGACTTGAGCCCAATACACACTATACAAGTTTTGTTGTCTGATTTCCTTTAGATTTACCAAAACCATGTAGTGTGAGGACCTGCCCGATTGCATACAAATTGAAACTCTTAAGGTTTGACCTCATATTATATAGTTTTAGTAAATCTGAAGGCAAAACTCTACAGCAAATTGTATAGTGTGTATCCAGCTTTAACCACTTCCCGCCCGGCCTATAGACAAATGACAGCCGGGCAGTGGCTTCGTTATCCTGACTGGGCGTCCATTGACGTCCTACGTCCTCAGGATAACCCGAGATCGCGCGCATCGCGGCGACCGATAGTGCTGTGGGTCAGTCTGACCCACCACATTATCGATCTCGGTAAATAGCTTCCATCAGAAGCTCTTTACCACATGATCAGCCATGACCGATCACGGCTGATCACGATGTAAACAGGAAAAGTCGTTTATTGGCTTTTTCTCTAGTCGCATCTGCAGACCTGAGCAGGGCCGGCTCTACCACTAGGCGGAGTAGGCGGCCGCCTAGGGCGCACTGCCACCTAGGGGCGCCTGGCCACTGTTGATCTGTCACTGGCTGCTCTGCATTGATTCATGTAAAAACTGACACTGTCTGACTGAAATAATGAGATTGCATTATCACATGCCATTTGCAAATGTATATAGAAATAGTGACTGATCTGCCAAATACCCCCCCTCCGCCTCCACGAGGCTGTATTTGATGGGCACAGGTGAAGCTGTATTTGATGGGCACAGGTGAGGCTGTATTGATTGGTGCTGGTGAAGCTGTATATGATGGGCACAGGTAAGGCTGTATTGATTGGTGCTGGTGAGGCTGCATTTAATTGGCACTGATCAGGCTGCAATTCATTGGCACTGATCAGGCTGGGCAGGGAAAGGGGTGGAGTCAGGGGTGGAGCCAAGGGGGCGGCAAAATGAGGTTTTGCCTAGGGTGTCAAAAATCCTTGCACCAGCCCTGGACCTGAGTAGAGGAGAACCGCTCGGCAGCTCTCCTGACAGGGGGGTCTGTGCTGAGTGTCTAACAGCGCAGCCCCCCTCCCCTCGGATCACCACACTGGACCACCAGGGAGTCCATCCAGGGGCCATCAGGGAGAGCCCACCCACGGACCACCAGGGAGCCAACCCTAGACCACCAGAGAGATGATCAGGGAGCCCACACTAGACCGCCAGGAAAGGGGCATAATGCCCAACTTGGCTGGCACTCAATGCCAATTACAGATGCCACCCTAGACCACCAGGGAATGGGCACCTTTCAGTGCCCTCTTTCAGTGCCCACCAGTGCCACCTATCAGTGCCCACCAGTACCCACCAGTGCCACCTATCAGTGAGCACCATTGCCACCCATCAGTGCCTATCAGTGCCGCCTATGAGTGCCCATCAGAGCCGCTTATCAGTGCTGCATATCAGTGCCACCTGTCAGTGCTGCATATAAGTGCCTCATCATCAGTGCCAATCAGTACTGCCTCATCAGTGCCCGTCAGTGTAGCCTATCAGTGTCCATCAGTGATGGAGAAAACTTACTTATTTACAAAGTTTTGTGACAGAAACAGAGAAAAACGTTTTTTTCCCCAAAATTTTAGGTTTTTTTATTTGTAGCACAAAAAATAAAAAATGCAGAGGTGATCAAATAGCACCAAAAGAAAGCTCTATTTGTGGGAACAAAATGATAAAAATGTTGTGTGGGTACAAAGTTGCATGACCGCGCAATTGTCATTCAAAGTGCAACAACGTTGAAAGCTGAAAATTGGTCTGGGAGGGAAGGGGGGTAAATGCCTGGTATTGAAGTGGTTAAAGTAAGGCTGGAGGTCAGATTTCATTTTCCAGGTAGGCCCACTTTAACATTGCTCTGCATCGGAATCTCCTTGCTCTACCTTTTTTCACACCAAAATTAGTGTAGATATTCGTTGGTTTCCATCAGTTTATAAACCACAAATCCCTTGTGTTTTCCCCTGAACCTCCGCTATTTATATCTGAAGATGTGGGTGTATCGGCACGTACCAACATTTTAACAATTCCGTAATGGCAACATTGTTGCTTGATTATGCTAATCCCTTATTATATTTCATTTTCAAACTATTTTTTAGAAATAGGGAATTAGGTGGTAATTGTTTTTGGATTACAGGAGCCCCGGGTAAGTAATTGCCAGGATTGACACTGACACAAAGAAAGCGTGTAATAAATAGAGACGGGGCTGCACTTTATAACCTGCAGTCTGGTAAACATCTCAGGAGCTCTGTAGCGAGCAGATGGGAATGACTGCAACATGATTTGCAATTTCAACTTTAGCAGCATGTTTGCTCATTTCAGAACACAAAGCGGAGCTGTCATGGTGTCCAGTATTCTGCCATGTAACCAGCTTTGCAACCATAAAAGCTAAACTCTAGGCAAACCGCTACATACAGAGCTGAAATGCCAATATAGTTGTAATTTTTCCTTGTCACACTGCAGAGTGAGACTGCTGACCTCACTTTTCTCCACTGCACTTAAGCAATACAGTGTGGTCAGAAACCTACCAACAACCTTTTGATTGGACAGTGAAAGAGTAGTGGCAAGCTGATGAAGTTGTCTCAAAGCTGTACCCGGCTGTATGCATGTTAATAACATTTCGCTGCACTGTGAAATGCAATAGAGGTTTGAATGGCTAACAGCATGCTTGAGGCTCCCTCTTTCAGTCTGATTGCTGCTGTACAGAGGATAAAATGAAGCTAATATTGGGTCAAAATCCTGTACCATATTTTTAAATACAGTTTATGCTGTTACTAAACTGATGTTTTACTTATCTGCCCAGAATTCTGCTTTCACAGCCTTCTTCTGATTTTAGACCTAAGATTGGACCCTTACTCTGTCCTCTTTCCATTACAGACCTCAGCTCAGACCCTCCTTCATCCAATTACAGACCTCAGCTCAGACCCTCCTTCATCCAATTACAGACCTCAGCTCAGACCCTCCTTCCTCCAATTAAAGACCTCAGATCAGACTCTTCTTTATCCAACTACATACCTTATTTCTGGCCCTCTTTCATCCAGTCACAAACCTCAGATCAGACATTTCTTTATCAGATTACATACCTCACATCAGACCCCCCTTCATCCAATTACAAAATGCAGATCAGACCCTCCTTTATCCATTTACAGATCTCAGATCAGGCCCTCCTTTATCCAATTACAAACCTCAGATCAGGCCCTCACCCATCCAATTACAAACCTCAGATCAGGCCCTCTTTCATCCAATTACAAACCTCAGATCAGAACCTTCTTCATCCAAATACAGACCTCAGATGAGACCCTCCTTCCTCCAGTTACAGACCTCAGATCAGACCCTCCTTCATCCAATTACAGACCTCGGATCAGACCCTCCTTCATCCAATTACAGACCTCAGATCATACTCTCCTTTATCCAATTACAAACCTCAGATCAGGCCCTCCTTCATCCAATTACAAACCTCAGATCAGACCCTTCTTCATCCAAATACAGACATCAGCTCAGACCCTACTTCAACTGCTTACAGACCTCAGATCAGACCCTCCTTCATCCAATTACAGACCTCGGATCAGACCCTCCTTCATCCAATTACAGACCTCAGATCATACTCTACTTTATCCAATTACAGACCTCAGATCAGACCCTCCTTCATCCAATTACAGACCTCAGATCATACCCTCCATCCAATTACAGACCTCAGATCAGACCATTCTTTATCCAACTACATACCTCATATCAGGCCCTCTTTCATCCAATCACAAACCTCAGATCAGACCCTTCTTTATCTGATTACATACCTCAGATCATACCCTCCTCCATCCAATTAAAGACCTCAGATCAGACCCTCCTTCATCCAGTTACAGACCTCAGCCCATACTCTCCTTTATCTAATTACAGACCTCAGATCAGACACTCCTTCATCCAGTTACAGACCTCAGATCATACTTTCCTTTATCCAAATGAAGAACTCATATCAGACCTTTTTATATCCCATTACATACCTTAGATCAGACCCTTCTTCATCTAATTGCAGGCCTCAGATCGGACCTCCTTCATCTAATTACTGACTTTAGATCAGACCCTCCTACATTCCATTACAGACCTCAAATAAGATCCCTCTTTATCCAATCTCAGATCAGGCCCACTATCCTCCAGTTAAAGAGCTTACTTAAGACCTTCATTCAATTACTGACCTCAGATAAGATCGCCCTCATCCAAGTACCTACCTCAGATTAAACTTTTCCAATCACAGACCTTGAAACTGACCCCTTCTTCATCCTCAGGGGCAGATGGCCCTTCTCAGTCCTTTTCCATTAAAATATCAGACTACTCATCCATTCTCTTGTTACAACAAACTTCAGCCAAGGACTATCCTCCAAATTCTTTAGATCAGTGGCCTCAGATCAGACTGCTCCTTCCTGGCAAGAACTATGAAATCCTTTTCCATATACTTCTACTCATAGGACTTAGAGCAGACCCCTTTCCTCCATATTCTTCAATACCAAGCCACAGATTGCACCATTCTTCATCCAACTTCAGTTGCCAAGTTCACATAAGCTCCCGGTCCTCTCTCCCCCAGCTGCCTGCAACCTCAGATCCCATCTTTTATCCACCTTCGCCTGCAAACTTCATATAAGATTCTGGTCTGTTCTCCTCCCCCAGCTTCAGCTTCAGTGTGGACCTATCTTTCAAATTTCACATAAGCTCTTGGTCTGTTTTCTTTCCCCCAGCTTCAAACTTAGACTGGACCCATCTTACATCCACCTTCAGTTGCCATGTAGGGTCCTGGTCTATTCTCCTTCCCCAACTGCAACCTCAGAGAAAACCACCAAGACTCTGTCTCTACTGTTGCATATGAATTGAGGCAAAAAGACCAGGACCACACTCTAAATGACTGCACTTGCTTTTCTGTTTAAAAATAAATATTTTCCCTTTGACACCTAGCCTCGCAGGACCTTTTCATTGGATGATGAAAGAACCATCGGCAATTCATTACATTAGCCAGATGAAGTGGGCCTGAGATGATCTGAAACATTGTGATTTCCTTATGTGATCTACTTTCATGTTTTAAGTGTCCTAGTGGACAGCTAGAATACCAACCAGGACTATACCTGCACAAAGTTTGCATGCTTTCCTCTGTGCTTGCGTGCGTTTCTTCCAGGTGCTCTGACCACTCCAAAGGCATGTTGGTAGGTTAATTGGCTCCTGTCTAAATTGGCCACATGTCAGGATTCAGCAGCAGCAGATATACAGTCAGGTCCATAAATATTGGGACATCAACACAATTCTAATCTTTTTGGCTCTATACACCACCACAATGGATTTGAAATGAAACAAACAAGATGTGCTTTAACTGTAGACTTTCAGCTTTAATTTGAGGGTATTTACATCCAAATCAGGTGAACGGTGAAGGAATTACAACAGTTTGTATATGTGCCTCCCACCCGGCAATAAGCACTTGGATGAGGAAGGTGTCAGGAAATGTCTCACCTGCTAATAGCACTGTGGCTTCCAGATCTATAGGCTGCAGTTCCGGTGTCCACCAGCGGGTGTCTCTTGGCAGTCAGGCATCACCTGATGCTGATTGCAGGAAGCATATTTAACCACTTGCCGACTGCGTTCCACCTTTTTACTGAGGCAGTGTGGCTCTATTCCGCGAATCGCCGTAAATAGGAGGTGAATCACGGACGCGCAGCATGGAGGCGAGAGCACGCTGCCGCCGGCGCGCTCTCGTGCCCATCGCACTCTGCAGGAATGTGCCCATGGTTCGGGTGGACCCGATGTCCGCCGGCGAGCCGCGATGAGCTGTCAGAGTGAAAGAACGGGGAACTGCCAATGTAAACACGGCGGTTCCCCACTCTGTCAGTGGGGACATAAGAGATCTACTGATCCCTGTCACTGGGATCAGTTAGATCTCTTATGTCCAAGGTAGCCCAGCTCCCTCACAGTTAGAACAAGCCTAGGGAACACAGTTAACCCCTTCCCTGCCCCCTGCAGGTTAACCCCTTCACTGCCAATTACATTTACACTGTAATCAGTGCATTTTTATAGCACTGATCGCTGTATATGGTCCCAAAAAAGTGTCAAAATGGTCCAACATGTCCGCCGCAATATCACAGTACCGCTAAAAATCGCAGATCGCCGCCATTGCTAGTAAAAAATAAAAAAAAATTAAAACCCCAGAAATGAATTCTCATGATCCGTAAACGCTGCAACTTTTGCGCAAACCAATCAATAAACGTCGATTGTGTTTTTTTTTTTAACCAAAAATATGAGGAAGAATATAAATCGGCTGAAACCGATGAATACATTTGTTTTTTATATATATTTTTTTTGGATTTGTATTTTAGCAAAAAGTAAGAAATATTTTTTTTTGTTTTTTTTTTTGCAAAATTGTCGCTCTTTCTTTGTTTATAGCGGCGATCAGAAATGACGCAGCGGTGACCAAATATTACAAAAAAAAAGCTCTATTTGTGGGAAAAAAAGGACACACATTTCGTTTTTGGTACAACGTCACACGACCGCGCAATTGTCAGTTAAAGCAACGCAGTGCCGAATCGCAAAAAGTGCTCTGGTCCTAACATGGGAAATCCTTCCGGGGCTGAGCTGGTTAAACCTGGGAAATGCTGTGATACTTTGCCTTGGTATTTTCTCCTTGTGCCCCTGACCTGTGTTTCGGAAACCTGCATCCCGTCTCCTGTTCCTGGACTCTGACACTGATCCTGATCCCTTCCTACCTGCTCAGTCCATCTCCTGGTTCCCTTTCCCTGTCCTATCTTGTGCCCAGCTCCCCACTGCTTGTTCTCCCGTGTATGACCCTGGCTTGGTACGATTACGATTTGGTTATTCCTTGCTATGTACTGATTTAATCTAGTCTGTCATTTATTTTATGTTTACTGTTGGTTTATTCACTGGTTGTATTTCACTATTTACTGTATTGGAGGTGCGTTTTCTGTGTTATTCATTTATCTTATAATAAATCATATTATTTACATTTTACCTGCGTTTGGTACACTCTGTTGCAGTCCACACATTTCTGGTCACACCAGTCCCTGACAGAATGTCTCCTGTCCAAGATACAATCAACAGTGCCCTATTCTGTCCCTTCTCCACTGGAACCTCTCCCTGCTCTTAACACTCCGTCCCTGACTAGCGAGGTCTCTGTCCCTAACCTAGCCACTTTGCAAAGGCAAGCCAACCAAGTGGAGCTAGTGCTATTTATTAACACTGTCCACACCAAAGATGGCCACTGAGGTCAACCAGGGTAGCAGAGTACAATTGGACAGCTGCTCTCCTGATGTCACCTACGGAGACCCCAGAGCAACATGGGATCCCATTCTCTCTGCATGGCAGGTGCTGAACAGTGCCAACAATGCAGGGAGGCCAAACTACACTTGCCTAAAAGGTTGTAACTTGTATGGCCAGGTTTACTTTAATTAACCTAAAAAGAGGTAATTTATTAAAGTAAACCTGTGCTGTGTGACTATAGGACACGTTAATACCCACGGGCAGGTTTTACTTTCCTTCTCTTTGCTCCCCTACTGCTCTGACAGGAGCTTTTGTCATAATATGCAAGCATGGACAGCATAGTTACACAATATGACACCCTAGTGAAGTGCTCCCTCCAGTTCTGTGATGTCCACAATCTCCCTTAAAGTTGTAAACCTCAGACATGAAATATGAACAAAGCATATCCATTTATAGCAGGGGTCTCCAAACTTTCTTAACAGAGGGCCAATTTACTGTGCTTCAGACTTTTGAGGGGCCAAACTGTGGCCAGTGGGAGTAGAAAATGCTTCAGCATCAGTGGAAGTAAACAGTGCCCCATTATTGGTATTAGTGGGAGGAATAGTGCCCCATCATTGGTTTTAGTGGGAGGAATAGTGCCCCATCATTGGTTTTAGTGGGGGGGAATAGCGCCCCATCATTGGTTTTAGTGGGAGTAATAAGGCCCCATTGTTGGCATCAGCGGAAAAAGTGCCTTATTGTGGTATCAGTGGGAATAATAGTACCCCCTTGTTGATATAAGTGGGAGGAATAGCACCTCATCATTGACGTCTGTTGGAGGAATGGTGTCCCACCACTGGTGTCAGTGGGAGGAATAGTGCCCCACCATTGGTGTCAGTTGTGGATGGAATAGTGCCTTAAGGGCCAGATTGGGACAAGCAAAGGGCCACAGTTTGGAGACCACCACTCTAAAGTGTACTTGTCTCAATCCCCAGAGCATTAAGTGTCATTTCTGTCTGCTGCTTCTTTCCTTTGATATCTGCATGAAGTCCTTTCTGACAAGCTTTCCTGACACCAAAAGAAAACAGGTGAAGGGGGGGGGGGATCTCCAGCTGATTGACAGCCTCAGCTCTGTTCCTATGTGTTGTGGTAAGGGTGGTGTATCCCTTCCCTCCAATCAGCTCTCAGAGCTCCCCTCACTGATCTCCGCCCCCTGCTTTTCAGAGCTGGGAGATCCTGTGTAAATTCTACACTTTAAATGGTTGTAGGGAAAAGAGGGCTGTAGATAAACAGGTACAACCTATGTAGAAGGATTTTTGTGTGTGTGTGTGTGTATCACCTGAGGCCAGTTACTTCAATGGGAATATTTACAACCCCTTTAATGCTCCAAAGCTGGTTATTCCATTTTCTGTTCTTTCTTTAGGATCGGGAGTCTTCGTTTGCCTTAATTGGCTGGGAGAGAATGATGCAACTTCCACAAATGCTCACAAGAATTCATTGCACCCAACAGATACGAATGAAGGGCTTATACACTGAGCTGCACATGCACGGCTGTCAGTGTACATTCATAAAAAAAAAAAAAAATGCTAGCAGGCAGGGGAAAGATTTCATGCAAGAAAAGACATACAGAGCCTCTTCTATATATTTCTATCTGCTAGCAGCTTTTTATATTTCAGGTTCAGTTCTGCTTTAAGACAGAAGTGAGTATTGCTTGCGGGACTGTTAAAGTATAACAGGCAAAATGTGTTTTTTTCCTGTGTTGGATAGAGTGGAGAGGGGTTAGAACACCTGTCAGGTTTTTATTGCTGTCTCTGCCCCTTGTTTGTTTGTTTCTATTTGCCCTTTTTATCAATCTCTCCAACAAAGAAAGTAAAAGAAAATTGCAACAGGAATAGAGTAGAAATCTTCCAACGGGGACACTAATTCTGGTGAACCTGGTTGCATCCAGAGATTCTCTCACTTTGGTAGGATTTCCACTTACTTCCTTTTTTAGCTATGGGACAGAAAGTGAAGGGAAATCTCCTTAATGGGACATGGTAAAAAAAAAAAATAACCTAATACACTATCCAAAATGAAAAAAGTTTTGCCTTTAGTTCTACTTTAAAGACTAAGTTCACCTTTTGGAACATGCTACATGTTCCACCCATATCTTGGCTATGATTAAGGCATTTCACCAAAATGCGTAAGCTCTTTTGTCCTGTAGCAAATAAAGATTGTCGCATTTTGATGTGTTGGGTTCTTCACCCATGTTATTGCTTCAGTCTGAGTGAGTGGAAGACACTCTGAGCCCAGGCACAGAGAGTCCGAGACCTCACCTCCTTACTGGAAATCCGTATAAGCGTTACTTCTTCTGTGGAATGAAATATGTGACATGTTCCAGCTCCTGCTGCCAGTTCCCTCGCTCCCCTCCCAGTGTGACAGCAGAAAGGGAATCTTCCTCCACCCACACAGCCGCGTCATTCATTCACAGTTTCCTGTGAATAAATGAACTACAAGTACTGTCAGCCACCGCAGCTGACAGCTTATAGTTCTGAATGAACTGCGGGGGCGCTGTTGAGTGCTCCTGTAGTTCATTCACAAGCCCTGCAGCTTTCATACAGACAGCCTGTATGAAGGTACAAGCAATTTGCTGCAGGGCTTGTCTGCAGAAGCCTGACATTGCACCCCTGATCCACTGATCACATGTGCAATTTTTTAGAGGCTTCTGCAGGAAAAAAAAATAATAAATACACTTTGTCTTCTGCAAAAATGTGTACATTTATTATTATTTTTTTTTCTGGAAAAGTGAACTTATCCTTTTAAAGCGTTATTAAAACCTGTTTTTATTTATTTATTTTTTGAAAATAATAAACATGTTATACTTACCTGCTCTGTGCAGTATTTTTGCACAGAGTAGCCCAGATTCCCCTCTTCTGGGGTCCCACGTCAGTGCTTCTGGCTCCTCCCTCCTCCCGAGTGCCCCCACAGCAAGCAGCTCCTTTTACACACGGAGCCACGGCTTGGCCCCGCCCATTCTGTCTCTTGATTGGCTCCCGCTGCTGCCAAAAGCCAATCATGAGTGCGAGTCCCAGGAGAGGCAAGACTCTTGTGGACATCGCTGAATTGAGAGGGGGCTCACTTAAGTATTAGGGGGGTTTGGGGGGCTGCTGCACACAAAAGGCGTTTTACCTTCATGCATAGAATGCATGAAAGTAAAAACCTTGAGCCTTTACAAACACTTTAAGCCCTTCACGCCAACCATACGCAAATATGCGGTCTCGGGTTGGAGGGGTTGTACTGGTGTGATGCCTGCAGCTGCACACTTCACCCCGGTACCCTGTTTTTAGAGCTGGTGGTTAGCTTTTTTGGGATAACAACCAATGCGGCTAAGAAGCCGCTCAGCTGTTATCTCAAGCAGCAAGAGGGGACGTTCCACTGGGAGGCCCCAGCGACCAGCCGGCACTTCTGCTGGCTGGTCAGAGACCCGAACTAAGCCAGAATCGGCTTTGTTCGGGTCTCGGATCTAGTATCCCGGACGTGATGTTATGACATCACTTCTGGTTTACTGAAGACTTAAAGGCGCCAAATTTAAAAAAAAAGTCAATATTCAAAACAGACAAATTTGGCGTTTTTAATATTTTTAAGTGCAAAGGAGGAATTTGGGATCGTATAGACCCCAGATCCCTCCATAAAGAGTACATGAAAGTGATCTGATTTTTTTTTTTTTTTTACAAAGGGACAGTGCAAAAATAAAAAAAATGTAATAATATAAATTTAAAGCACCCCATCCCTCCGTGCTTGCACGCAGAAGCGATGTATACGTAAGTTGCGACCGCAAATGTAAACAGTGTTCAAACCACACATGTGAGGTATTGTTGCGATCGATAGAGCAAGAGCAATAATTCTAGCATTAAACCTCTTCTGTAACTCTAAACTGGTAACCTGTAGAAATTTTCAAAGCTTCGCCTACAGAGGTTAAGTATAGTAGTTTGTCGCCATTCCACAAGTGTGCGCAATTTTAAAGTGTGACATGTTAGATATCTATTTACTCAGCGTAACATCATCTTTCACATTATACAAAAAAATGGGCTAACTTTACTGTGTTTTTCTTTTAAACTCATGAAAGTGTATCTTTTCCAAAAAAAATTGCGCTTGAAAAACTGCTGCGCAAATACCATGTGACATAAAATATTGCAACAACCGCCATTTTATTTTCTAGGGTCTCTGCTAAAAAAATATATATAATGTTACATAAAAATAGGATTTTATTAAGAACTTACCGTAAAATCCTTTTCTCTGAGTTCACTTATAGACGCAGTCCTTCATAGACAAGTGGGGTTTATGCGCATCCTACTAGGAGTTGACTAGGCAAAACAGAAAAAGCAAGCTGGCCCCTCCCAGGGGGCCGTCCTCACTCCAGCATATAACCCCCCTGCTCCGCTTAGCATATCAGTTTGTAACAAGCCGTACAAATACAACGCAGAGGGGCAGGTGCTGCGTCTGTCATTGAACTCAGAGAAAAGGATTTTACGGTAAGTTCTTAATAAAATCCTATTTTCTCTTACGTTCAGACGCAGCCCTTCATAGACAAGTGGGGATGTCCCAAAGCAGTGTCATTCAAGAGGGGTGGGTAAACAATAACAACTGTACCCAGCAGAATCCTCTCAGGAGGCGCCAGCCCCGCCGTCTGTAAAACTTTATGGCCAAAAGCAGCATCCGCGGATGCTGACACATCAACTTTGTTAAACGTAACAAAAGTGTGCACCGAGGCCCAAGTAGCCGCCTTGCACACCTGGGACACCGAAGCCTGGTGTCTGAAAGCCTAGGAAGTGCTAACTGCCCTGGTGGAATGAGCCGTGACTGGAAAAGGGGGGACTTTGCCCCGAACAGCATACGCATGGGTCACGGTCTGTCTGATCCAACGGGAGACAGTAGCCGACGAGGCCGCCAACCCTTTGCGCGGGCCTTCTGTCAGTACAAACAAGGCATCAGACTTCCGAACAGAAGCTGTAGCCGCCAAATACACACGCAAAGCCCTCACAACATCCAGAGAATGCAACTCAATCTCCTTGGGATGCGACGGGTGCGGACATAATGAAGGGAGAACAATATCCTCATTATTGTGAAAAGAGGAAACCACTTTCGGTATGAACGAAGGTGAAGGTCGCAGGACCGTCTTATCCTTATGAAGGACCAAGTAGGGAGACCTACATGACAACGCCGCCTACTCAGACACCCGCCCAGCGGATGTAATGGCCACCACGAAAGCCACCTTTTGTGGCAGCAATTGTAAGGGAATATCCCTGATTTTCTCATACCATGGTTTCTGCTGTACAGAAAGTACCAAATTTAAATCCCACTGCGCCAAAGGCGACCGCACCTGAGGAGCCACATGGCGTACACCCTGTACAAATGTACGTATCAACGAATGTGACGCTAAAGGGCGCTGAAAAAGAATCGCCAGAGCCGAAATCTGACCCTTGAGTGTACTCAAGGCCAATTTGTTATTCAGGCCTTGCTGCAAGAAGGCCAGCACCCGGGACACAACGTAAGAGCGGGGGTACCTATATCTTGCGCGAAGTACACTTGCACGCCTTAAGCATGGTAGGGATCACGGAGTCAGAGACTCCCCTATCCCTCAACACCTGGGACTCAATAGCCAAGCTGTCAAAGCCAGCAAGGGTAAAGCAGGGTGCCGGATGGGTCCCTGTGACAGAAGATCTTCGCGTAGCGGAAGACGCCAGGGGACAGCTATCACCATCGGCACCACGTCGGTGTACCAAGGGCACCGAGGCCAATCCGGAGCTACCAGGATTGTCGGGATCCCCTCTGCTTCTACCCTGCGCAGTAGCCATGGTAGAAGCTTGAGAGGAGGGAAGGCGTACAGGAGCCGGTACCGACCCCAAGGCGCTACCAACGCGTCCGTGGCGGCCGCCAACGGATCCCTTGTTCTGCACACGAAGGTCTGCACCTTGTGATTGAACCTGGATGCCAATAGGCCCACGTCTGGCGTGCCCCACCTGTGGCAAATCTGACGGAATACCTCTGAGAAAGTCCGCCTGCCAATTTTCTACACCCGGAATATAAATGGCGGAGATTGCCGGCACGTGAAGTTCTGCCCATCTCAGAATGTGAGCCGCTTCCGCAGCCGCTGCCGAGCTCCTTGTTCCGCCCTGATTGTTCACGTACGCCACCGCTGTGGCGTTGTCCGACTGAACCCGAACCGGGAGGCTGCGCAGCCTTACCATCCAGTGGGAGAGGCAGAGCCTGATTGCCCTCAGCTCCAGCACATTTATCGGAAGGCGGGATTCCTGCGCCGACCAACGGCCCTGAGCAGACAGCTGCCCCAGGACCCCCCAGCCCGATAGGCTGGCGTCTGTCGTGACTATCGACCAATTCAGGGGAAGAAACAAATTCCCCAACGTTAGAGCCGGGGCCCGAAGCCATCAGGTCAACGATCCTCTGGTCTGATGATCCAATCTGATCAGCTGGTCCAGGGACAACGGAGACTTGTCCCACTGTGACAGAATCACTCGCTGTAGGAGCCGAGTGTGACTCTGGGAGTAAGGTATCGCCTTGAAGGCCGAGACCACGAGCCCCAACACCCGCATACAGAACCGTAAGGAGGACCACTGGCGTGACAGCAGGGTTCGCACCGCTGCTTGCAGGGACAGCAGCTTGGCCAGAGGCAAGAACACCTTGCTCCGTGTCCAGTACTAGACCCAGATATTCCAGACGACAGGACGGGGTCAATGCCGACTTCTGCAGGTTGATCAGCCAGCCGAAGTCTACCAGCAAGGCCATGGTAATAGCCACAATCTCCTCCAGGGCCAAGGCGGACTCTGCTCGCAGTAGCAGGTCGTCGAGGTATGCTACCACTGCAATGCCTCTCTTCCTCAATAGAGGCAACAGCTTGGTGAACACGCGAGGGGCTGAGGCCAGACCGAAGGGGAGTGCCACAAATGGATAATGTAGATCCCCCACCGCAAAGCACAGGAAGCGCTGGTGACGGGAGCAAATGGGAACATGGAGATATGCGTCCCTGATATCCAGGGATGCCATGAAGTCCCCTTGGTGCAGGGTGGCCACGACCGAGCGGACAGATTCCATCTGGAATTTTTGCGCCCTCACAAAGTGGTTTAGGGCTTTTAAGTCCAGAACTGGCCTGACCCCACCCCTTTTGGGCACCACAAAGAGGTTTGAATAGAAACCGCGGAACCTTTCCAGTGGGGGAACCGGCACGATCGCCCCCTGTTCGGAAAGCGTCTGAACAGCCCCTAAAAGAGCTTCTCGACGCCCCTGCGGTAGTCTCAAGTTCGATGGGAGGAACCGGTCTGGGGGTAGAGTGCTGAACTCTATCCTGTAGCCGGAGGATACCACCTCCCACACCCACCGGGAGATGCGGGCAGTCCACCTGTCTGCGAACCCCAGAAGCCAGCCCCCCACCCGAGTATCAGGTGAAGACAACCCATCATGCGGAAGAGGACTTTTCCTCCGACTTTTTGTTCTTGCGCTGCTAGGGACGCCTACCGGGCCCTGCGGCAGCCTTGCCGGGCCTGGAACCCCTGCCCGCTGCATCGGGCGCACGAAAAAAGCGCTTCTGACCCGAAGCTGCAGGGGCCTGCTTTCGGCGGAATTCCTTCCGCCTGGGTTCCGTAAGAAAAGTGCTCTTCCCCCCGGTGAAATCCTTGATGATTTCATCCAACTGGGGCCCAAAGAGCCGACCACCTTGAAAAGGGAGGTCCGTGAGGCCCTTTTTGGACGCGTGGTCCCCCGACCAAGAACGCAACCATAGCACCCATCTGATGATGACTGAAAAAACAGGCATCTTAGACAGCATGGGGAGCAGGTCCAAAGCTGCGTCACACAGGTACCGGAGACCCTGTATCAAATGGTCCGCCTGCTGCAACGCCTCAGGCGAAGAACCGCAGCCCCACTCGTTGCACAATGCAACCGCACACTCGGTAAGGGACTGTGCCGCCATGGCCGACGCCAGAGCTGGTCTCATGGCCGCCTCCGCCACCAAGAACAGCGCCTCCGTCCGCCTATCGGCCAGATCCTTGAAAGTTGGGGACCCCTCCAAGGGAATGGTCGTCACCTTATTCAGGCGAGCCACCGGAGGGTCCACTGCGGGGGATGCCCACTTCTGCACAAAGCTGTCCTCAAAAGGATAGCGCACAGAAAAACGCTTGGGCAACGAAAAGGAATTCTGCGGACACTGCCATTCCTTGTAGACGAGCTCATCAAAAAACTGATCATAAGGGTAGGCCCTGGGAGTCCGTGACGGTCTAAATGACCCACAGACGTAGGACGCCTCCTGCGACTCCCCGCCTGGTCCAGTCGCAAGGACGCACGGATATCGGTGATCAGGGAGGCCACCAGCGCCCTTTCGCGTGCCACCCCGGCCCCCTGGTCTTCCTCACCGTCTGAGGGCTCCAGCTCACCATCTGAGAGCTCCAGGGGGGTCCCCATGACCACGGAGGCCCCTTCCGGTTCAGAATCTTCCCCCGAAGACGGGGGGGTGGACGTTTTTTGGACACCCCTTTTGCACAGCACGGCACCCCCCGGGAAAAGAAGTCCCCCAAAATGGACATCAGTTGATCCAGAGGGACCACAGGCCCCAACGCAGCCTGCGCTTCTGCCGCTCCCTCCGGGGAAGAACCTGCGGGCTCAGTCGCCATTGTGCCATCGGAGCTCTTGTTAGGCCTAAGGGCCATGACACCCCCCTAAGGAGTCCCACCACCGCCTACAGAACGACCGGGATAATACCCAGGAGGACTGTGCCCACCGCTACCGACACCGCAGGAGGACCAGCTATACTTGCTGTTTGTCTGTGCCCCTCAAGCGCTGCGTCCCAGAAGGATGCTGACCGCCACTAGCCCCGCTGCCGCTGCCTTCATCGTGTCAGAAGAGGAGAGAGAGAAAACGGCACCGCATGCACGTTTTTCTTCCAAGCCAACACTCCAAACATGGCCACCGGGCAGACACAAGAGGCCAAAGCATGCCTGTACAGGCCGCGACCACGGCAAAATGGCCCCCGCACAGCCACTAGAGGCCAAAACAGCCCCCAAAATGGCCGTGGTTACGGCAAAATGGCGGCGGGGAAAACGCAGGCAGTCAAGTGCGGGGTGCGGCGCGGGAGGGGGGGAGGGAGAAGAAGACAGTGATAGTAATGCGTCCCTGAAAAACCTCCAGCGGACAGCCCAAAATTCGCCAGTCGCCCAGCCCCCCTTTCCGCACCCCCGGGGGGGGAAGAGGGGAGTCACTCACCACTCCGACGGTCCGCAGCGGGTAGCCACCCAGACACAGACTTTTCTCCCATCGCAGGGAGGGATGCTGCCGGCCAAACGCGCCCTCGGATGCGAGCACAGCCCGGTCACCGGACGCAAGTGGGGGTCACCCCCTAGCCACCCGCACGGAACGGGTACGATGCGGCAGACTTGATAGCAGTCTTCATCATAGCTTGAGAAAAGCAAAAAAGAAGAAAAAACTGGGGAACCGCAGATCCCAGCAGGGAACCAGGTCTAACTCCTTGCCAGACTAGGCATAAAAAACTGATATGCTAAGCAGAGCAGGGGGGTTATATGCTGGAGTGAGGATGGTCCCCCTGGAAGGGGCCAGCTTGCTTTTTCTGTTTTGCCTAGTCAACTCCTAGTAGGATGCGCATAAACCCCACTTGTCTATGAAGGGCTGCCATCTGTCAGTGAACGTAAGAGAAATACGGATTTTAACTTGTAAGCAAAATATGTCAGAAAAAGGCTTAGGCATGAAGGGTTAAATCACATGCTGTAACATTCACAATAATGCAACGCTCATTAACACATTGCGTGAATTATAGTGTTGTGGTGCCATTCACTTTAAAAACAATGCAGCTCCTATGCACATGCGTTACATAGCACCACAATACACACTAACTCACTATTGTGCATTTTGTTGCTCTGCTTTCCTGAAAATGGTGCATGCCCATTTTTTTGGACATCTTTGGGGGGAGATTTATTAAAACTGGAGGACACTGAATTTGTTGTAGCTGTGCATAGTAACCAATCACCTTCTAACTTGTTCAATTAAACTTTGACAATATAAACTGGAAGCTGATTCTGTGTGCACCAGTTTTAGTAAATTCCCCCCTACTTTGTGTGTTACAAGACCATTCTTTTCAGTGGGCTGATTTAATGCAATGTATGTTAGAAAAAAAAATAAACTCAATAATGTATGTGCTTTAATGCAACGTGTCAGGACGCCAAGGTTTGAATGGGCTCTGAATCGTATATACACACTGACATTTGCATATATTACATTTATTGATTCATCACACGAGATCAATTGCATAAAATTGATAAACGTGCAAATGGCACGTTCTCATATGAAGCACAAACCTGTCCCTGCAGCAATTCTGCATCATGTTACTATAATGTTATGGTGGTGTGGCCAATCACAGTGCAGGAATAATACCAGCCAATAGGATCCTCAGTCCATTCATCCCAAACTGGCCCGGTGGTGAGCTTGTGAATAGTGGGGGATGGTATACTACAGTCATTACATGAGCAGTGTTGGTGGAAGGAGATTGAAGGGGGGCTGGGAGACCACACTGTATACATATCCTCATTTATCCTTCTGCTCAGCTGTAGGATTAATCCAGGAAATGTCATCCATTGTTAGAAGAGTGTGTTGGGCAATGAAGATGAGATGAGACGAATACACAGAGGAGATTGAAAAGGGAGACAACAGAAGAGCTGATTGAAGAAGGGTATGGTTGTAGGACGCAGAGTCACCGCCAATGATTGCAATGTGATTGAAGAGAGCAAGAGAGGACGCAACGCCTGCTGGGGATGTTCATGAAGGTGTCACCTGGCATCTAAGGTCAAGCGACTTGAAAGTGCCAAGGAGAGTCCTCTATCCCGACACCATGGACTGCATGTCGTTGTTTGACCACCACGTCTGCTCCGGTAAGAATATTTCCGAAAGGTGCTTCTTCGTTGTCTTATCTAAACCTAACCCAGGTGTTGTTTTATGCATATTTACCATGACTTTTGAAATGACATCAATATGTTTACCTGTTGCTGCCCACGTAATGCATATGGGTCCAGCACAGTGACCAAGCTGTCAGAAATGGCTCCTGGGCCCCAGTAATGATCAAAATCTGAAGGGACCAGCTCTCGATCACGTGACCACTGCCACAACCTGTCACAGTGTTCACATGAGCAGGCAGACCTTTCGCCTGACCCCCCCCCCCCCCCCCACCAGTAGTCCAGTTAAAGGGACGCAGAAGCTGGGCGGGAAGGGGTTAAACCTGAAATTTTTGTGATTGAGCTTACAAATACTTTAAACATCCTGATTTGGGGGGAATAGGCATTTACTAAAAATCTCATACACCACTGTACATTATAGGTATAAATGTAACATTACATAGTATCTTCTCAGCTTCTATCTCTGTGCTTCACTGGAACACCATCTTGCTTCAAGGCTGATATAAAGTAATACGAATAGGACCATATTGATGAGTGGAACCAAGTACCAATACCAGACAGTGAGATATAGAATTAAGATGGCAGCTAAATGTATTAAAGGAGTCGTAAAGTCTCAAGATTTTTCATCTTAATACATTTTATGCATTAAGGTTAAAAACCTTCTGCGCTGTAGCAGCCGCCCAGAGCCCCCCTAATACTTACCTGAACCCAGTCGTTACAGCGTTAAGGACGAGTCTCTCGCTGCTGTCAATCAAATACAGTGACTCGGGAGCCGGGGTCCCCGTGGGAGCCATCAGAAGTCGGGAGCGTCCCAGGCCTTCTCGTCCAACATCGGTGCCTGACCTCACGAATGCGCTTCTGGAAGAATGGTCAAACATTCCCATAGACACACTCCTAAACCTTGTGGACAGCCTTCCCAGAAGAGTTATAGCTATAAAGGGTGGGCCAACTCAATATTGAACCCTACAGACTAAGACTGGGATGCCATTAAAGTTCATGTGCGTGTAAAGGCAGGTGTCCCAATACTTTTGACAATATCGTGTATTTTTTGCTTGGGGACTTTCACATGCACAATCTCTGAATAACGTTCTCCCACACTATGGAGTCTCACTCCTACTTTTTTATTCCAGCTAAGAAAAAGTCCAGGACAGAATGTGCCTTTCCATTGTGATGACCATGGCAGGTCATTAAGTCAGAGAATGGGGTACATATTTCTTAGGCATTCCCAATAACTGCATACCTCTCAACCATCCCGGAATAGGAGAGACCATCCCCACAGATCCAGGCTAAATCCCAAAGTCAGGTTTTGGAACCAATATTTCAGCTGTGGTAGATTCACCCTTTAAATGTCTTTGAACAAGGTCACTGACTTCAACCTATAGCTGTTGCCAGCTTAAAGGGCTCGTAATGGTTTAATTGATCTCTTTGACCCTGAGGAGAATGTCCCATTGTCTCGTTGTGTCATTATCCTGGGTAGACAGGAACTCTGAATATCACTTATGACATAATAGTGGCCATCATCAACCGCTTGCCGACAGTCGCTGTCATTTTACTGCGGCAGGTCGGCTCGTTCCCGCAAATCACCATCATTGTACATCAGTCGTGGGAATGGTTTTGTGGGCGCGTGCTCAGTACATATTTTTTGCACTGATTACTGTAATAATGTCACCGGTTCCCAAAAAAGTGTCAAAAATGTCAGTTAGGTGTCCGATATGTTCGCCGCAATGTTGCAGTCCCGCTAAAAATCACTGATCGCCGCCATTACTAGTGAAAAAATAATAATAATAAAAATGCCATAAATCTATCCGCTATTTTGTAGACGCTATAACGTTTGTGCAAACCAATCAATATATATGGTTGTTGGGATTTTTTACCAAAAATATGTAGCAGAATACATATTGGCCTAAACTGATGAAGACATTAGATTTTTTATAATTTTTTGTTTGGATATTTACTATAGCAAAAAGTAAAAACAATTTTTTTTTTTTTTCAAAATTGTCGCTATTTCTTTGTTTATAGCGTTAAAAAATAAAAACTGCAGAGGTGATCAAATACCACCAAAAGAAAGCTCTCTTTGTGGCCTCGTCATTAAGGGGGAAATCCTTCCGGTCTTTAAGTGGTTAAAGTTATTACAGTCACAGGCTCTTTTTCTACATACTGTATCAGCTACATCAAGAAGAGTATCTATAAAGGATTTGTTGGAAAATATCACCAGTCCGTCTTTTGTAATAGTTCGTCACTCTGAACATTTGCCCAGATTTGCCTTTGCCATGCTAACATTTAGAGTTGTATGAAAAAGTAAGTACACCCCCATGGAAAATGCTGACCTTTTTCAACATATTTGAACACGCAAACGTTAGATCTTAAACATAACGATGGATATAATGGTGTATTGTGGAAATATGTAGGTATACCCTTGGCACAAAAAGCTGGCATTGCTTCCTGTAGAAGAAATTACTCCTTGTAGGCATTTTGTGGAACTGCCCACCGGTCTCTGAAAATGTTGTCCAATCCTCCATGCAAAATTCCTCAACCTTTTTTTTAGTTAAGGCACCCTTTAAAATGATGGACAGTCTCGAGGCACCCCATTCTAAAATGTAAAAAACTATTATAATAGTTTTACATAATGGAGCAACATCCACACTCATAGGACACACAGCTTTAGAGGTGATTTCTTCTTCCAAAGCAAATACACTTTTGCACACTGGTACTGACTAGTGTTCCAATGTTTCTCTTCTCCCTCAGTTTCTTTCCATCAGTTAGCTAATGTCACCCCAGTGCTGAGGAAGAGGGGCACAGGAGGGTCAAACAAGGATGCTGTGGAGGTATCAGACATCCTCCTCATCAACTGATGTCATCATTGGTTGTTAAGGTGCCAGTGTCTAGAAAGTGGTAATGGTGTATAATGAAAACCTGTGGCTTTGTGTAACTTAAAGACAGGTTTCATCCACCTGCTGATTTGTATACAATTTTTGATCAATTTTTAGGCATTTTGCCAAGGCACCCCTGAAGAAACCTCAAAGCACCCTCGTAGAAAAAGGCTGCTCAAAAGCCAATCCTTCATGGATCGCTATTTGGCTGGTTCAGCGGGGGCCGACCAAATTTCCTTTTATGAATGGACAGGGCGGTTGTACAGAAGTCAATCTACCAATCAACTTCTGTACATCCACTCTGTCAGATTTTTTATCTCCATTGCTATAGTCAGCAGAGCTGATCAGTGTATTGGGGAGATCTCTCCACTCTTAGAATACAAACGCTCAGCAGGGAAGATTCCCCTATCCACTTTGAGTGTGTAGGTAGGGGAATTAACGCGGAGTTCCACCTGAAAATGGAACTTCCGCTGGTTGGATTCCCCCCCCCTCAGGTGTCACATTTGGCACCTTTCGGGGGGGAGAGGACACTTGTCTTTGACAGGTGTCCTTTTACTCACATCCAGGAGCCCAGGCAGCCTGGCTCCCTCCGCCGCCGGGCCAATGAGAGAGTGCAGTGGGGACCCGGCCGTGAAGCCGCTAGGCTACACTTCCAGGCTCCGGTAGTCTCAATGGCGTCGGCAGCACTCGTCCAACTGATCTAAAGATCAGTGGCGGTACCGACATCGCTGGACTCCAGGACAGGTAAGTGTCCTAATGTTAAAAGTCAGCAGCTACAGTATGTGTAGCTGCTTACTTTTAATTTTTAAAGGAGCAGCGGCAGACAGCGGACCTCCTCATCAAGTAATTTTTTTCGTTCAACCCGGTGGTTGAACGCAAAAAAAAAAGGACTGTTTATTTCTCCTTTTTGAGCCAAACCTTTGTGGATTTGCTAGGGTGCACACTTTGATATGATGGAGATTGTATACAGTAATTCACTCGATGACTGTGAGCCGCCCATGCCCTGAAGCAGCAAAGCACCCCCAAACCACATTTCCACCAGCATGCTGGTGTTATTATTATTATTATATAGGATTTATACAGCGCCAACAGTTTGCACTTTAGCAATCTTTGATTGTTCATTCTTCAGCACATTGTTGTAGAAGGCCTTTGGTGGAGATTTGCTAGAACTGGAGAGTGCAAAATCTGGTGCCCGCTCTGCATAGAGACCAATCAGCTTGCAGATTTTATTGTCAAAGCTTAGCCACTTCCCGCCCAGCCTATAGCATCGTGGTGATCGGTGGTGCTGTGTTTCAGTCTAATTGTTTAATTGTTTATCAGCCAAGCCCCCCCCCCAGGATCGCCACCCAGGACCACCAAGGAGCCGCCCAACACCAAGGGCGTTAAGTGCCTGGTATTGAAGCAGTTAGGGCTCTTTCACACACACACGGAGCCCGTTTTGATGGGCTCCGCTGCTCAGCGGGGATCCATCCGTTGATCCCCGCTGACCCGACGGATGTCAGGACAGTCTCTGCACTCTGTGCAGAGACTGACCTGTCAGAGCTCCATTCTCCTCTATGGAGAATCGGATGAACAGAATCGTCTGTCCGTGTTCATCAGATCCGCCAGGCGGATGGAAAATAGGGCTTCCATCCGTCTGTTTTTGGTGGATCGAAGCGGATCAGGTGTCAGCGGACATGTCACCGCTGACATCCGCCGCTCCATAGAAGTACATGGAGCGTCCGTTTGGGTCCGCCTGAAAAACTGACAGGCAGACCCAAACGATCCGTGTGTGTGAAAGAGCCCTTAATTGAACAAGCCAAAGCTACAAGCTGATTGGCTACCATGCGCAGCTGCACCAGATTCTGAGTGCTCCAGTTTTAGTAAATCTTTCCCTATATGTCCAATGGCAAACTGTGATCTTACTGTATTGTTCCTTTTGGAGAAGCATGGCTTCTTTTTAGCACACCTCCCATTCAAAAATAAAATTGGGTCAATTTCTTAGTGATTGTAGATGCATGCATCCAACTGTTGTAAAAGTTACCTGAACACCCTGTAAAGAAATTTTGAGTTTCTTGGAGCATCAAACTGTCAACTCTTGGATTGAATTTTCCGGGCCGGCTAGTTCTGGACAAAGTACAGTTGTTTGACATCTACGCCACTTGTACATTGTTCTCCTTACAGTGGAATGATTGATTTGATCATATGGCGATCTTTAACCTCCCTGGCGGTATGATTATTTCAGATTTTTGGTGCTGAAAGCGGTACATTATTTTGCATGGAAATTTGGCGTTTTATATTGTAGGCCTGTAATTCTTAGGAATAACTCACTTAAATCTGTCCAAACAAGAGTCTAGTAGACATCCTGGGTATGATAAAGTTTGAAACATGGAATCATAAATTATAATATAATAAATAACTAAAAATAATTATCAAAAATAATAACGTAATAGTAATAAAATGTATTCAATAATGTAATCAAACCAAAAACACTGAAATTTGCTCAGTTGCAGAATTGTCGCTGTCATCACTTTCAGTGTCTGATGACGAATTTCCCCAAAAATCAGTATCACTCAATTCTGCAAATGATTCTTATTTACGATCGCTGTTTCCTAGCTGATCAAAAACCACTTTTGACGTAAAGGGACACTTTTTGGTTGCCATGGACATTCTCAAGTTTCCAGGTAGGAAGAATGACATATATACTATAAAAGTGCATGCAGGGCACTGGGCAAACCACTAGGGATGTGAAATGATTTGATAAAGTAATGTAATCTTACAGATTACAGTGTACTGTATGTATACTGAGTGTGTCACTTTTTGAATTTGCCACCGGTCTCCGCCCCCGTGCAACGCGACGCTCGCAGGGAACGGAGCCCGGCACACAGAGGCATCGAGCAGAGGACACAGCCCGCAGACACGGCGGGGGACATCGCTGGATCCAGGGGACAAGGTGAGTAACACTGCCTTGGATCCAGCGATGCAATCCCGAGTGTGGCTCGGGGTTACCGCTAATGGTACTGAAATTCCACCCTGAGCCACACTCGGGAATACCGCCAGGGAGGTTAAAGTGATTGTAAAGGAAAAAAATGTATTAAAAAAAATTACAAAAATGTCATACTTACCTGCTCTGTACAGTGTTTTTGCACAGAGCAGCCTTAATCCTCCTATGCTCAAGTCCCCTGCCGGCGCTCTGGGCCCCTCCCCTTTGCCAGGTACCTCTATAGCAAGCCTCTTGCTGTGAGGGCACTCGTGTGTGCTCGCTCCCGAGCCGGCTCTCTGCGTCCAAAAGGCACAGAAAGCACGGCTCAGCCCCACCCCCCGCTTCCGCCTCAGTGGCTGTGATTGACAGCAGCAGGAGCCATTGCATTTCAGCCAATCAGGAAGGAGAGACCCGGGAGAGCCTCAGGTCTCATGCACATCATTGGATCGAGATGGGAATTAGGCAAGTATTAGGGAGGTGGGGCTAAGGGGGGAGCTGCACATTGAAGGGTTTTTTACATTTAGCCTTTACAACCACTTTAACCACCTAAAGAACGCCTACCGCATATATACTGTGGCAGGGCGGTTCTATTGCGCAAAATTACGTACCTGTACATCATTTCATGCAATAGATACTGTGCGTGCCCATTGGACAGAGGGGGAGCCAACCGATGTCTGCCGGCCACCCGCGATCGTTCCCCAGAGAGGCAGAACGGTAACCTGCCTATGTAAACAAGGCAGATCGCCATTCTGGCAGGGGAGGACACAGAGATATTCTGTTCCTGCTAAGCAGGAACACAGATCTCTGCGTTCACCCAGTCAGTCCATCCCCCACACAGTTAACAAGCACCTCCTAGGTACACACTTAACCCTTTGATCGCTCCTGGTGTTAACCCCTTCCCAGCCAGTGTCATTAGTACAGTAACAGTGCATATTATTTAGCACAGATCACTGTAATAATGTCACTGGTTCCCGAAAAAGCATCAGTTATGTGTGTGATTTGTCTGCTGCAATGTCGTCCCGCTAAAAATCGATGATCGATGCCATTACTAGTAAAAAAAATGAAATAAATAAAAATGCCATAAAGATATCCCATATTTTGTAGACGCTATAACTTTTGCGCAAACCAATCAATATACGCTTATTGGTATATTTTTTTTACCAAAAATGTGTAGCAGAATACATATTGGCCTGAATTGATAAAGAAATTAGATTTTTTTAAATTTTTTTTTTATTTGGTGTTTTTTATAGCAGAAAGTAAAAATATATTGTTTTTTTTTTTTTCCAAATTGTAGGTCTTTTTTTGTTTATAGCGCAAAAAATAAAAACTGATGAGGTGATCAAATAGAACCATAAGAAAGTTCTGTGTGTGGGAGAAAAAAAGCTTTTAATTTTATTCGGGTACAGTGTCGCACGACCGCGCAATTGTCAGTTAAAGTAACGCAGTGCCCTATTGCAAAAAATGGCTTGGTCATTAAGGGGGTAAAACCTTCTGGGGCTGAAGTGGTTAAATCTATTGCCAGGCTCATAGACAATTTTAACTTTCTTTCTGATAAACTTAGAGAGCTTTATTTACTCACATGTCAATAGCAAAGAGAGAACCGGACCTAGATATATGAGGTTCCACCCGCATACTCCCTAAGGAGGTTCTAATGCAGTAGTTGTCAACTTAACAGCTCAAGGGGGCCTCATTTGCGGCCCCTGACATCACCAAAGGGCCGCACATAATGCTCAATACATGTAATGCTGGAGAGTACTGTCAGAGACTGCAGACCTAATAGTGGAAATGATGGTCAGAGAGTGTAGACAGAGGATACATTTTTTATTTTAAGTTTTGCATAGAGTGGAGAGGGATTTGAACGCCTGTCAGTTTTTATTGCTGTCTGTGTCCCCTTTAGGGAGAATCACCACCTCTATTTGTCCTGTTTATTGTTATCATCAAAAGTGAAAGTAAAACAAAATCCCAGTTTTTGGGTTGATGTCAGAACAGTATTAGATGGGAATTCTTTCAGTGGGGACACCACTTCTGGTGACACCCAGGGATTTCCTCTCGCTTCCTGTTTTGGCTATGGGACAGGAAGTAAAGGGAAATCTCCCAAATGGAACATGGATTCCAAAAAAAAAAAAAAACTGACAGGGATTATAGCCCTCCCTTACTCTATCCAAAAAGGAAAGAAAAAGTTTTGCCTTTATTAACCCAGAAGGCAAATTTGTCAGCGGGAGCTCTCCATAGTGCTGAAAGTGTGTTTGTAACAAATGTATCCACTAGGAGAGCTAACTATATACAGTATGTACACTTTTTTTTTTAGTTAAAGTATATATATAGTTGAAATTGAAAATCATATTAATATCTACATTGTATTTTTTTGTTCAATCTGTTTATTGATTTTCAATGGCATGTACAAGTAGATTCTTTGAACAACAGGCAGAAAAAAAAAAAAAAACATACAATGCAACGTTTCCATGAAAGTGTTACTAAACCCACAAGAGTAAAATCAGTCAGTAAAAGTTTGTATATGCAGTAAAGCATGCTTGCTATACTCACTGTAGAATCTAAGGGGTTAATCCTCTGCATTGTGTAAAAAGGCTGTTTGATCAGGATCTTCTCTGATCTTTCCCTTCTTTTACAGTCCCCAATCCATCTCCTGATAGAACAGAGCCTTGGAGGCACTCTGCGCATGCTCAATTTGGTGTGTAATGCTAGAGAGTTATTTGTTGGGAGGGTGCATTTGATCAGCACAGGTCAAATCAGCACTATCCCGACAGAGGGTCAGGGGTCATACAGCCTCATAGGGCAGACCAGAGGCACAACTAGAAACTTCAGAGCCACGGTGCAAGAAACCATTAAGGGCCACCCAACCGGGGCCCTTCCCACTGATCCCGAGGCCCTTTACTCCCATCGCAAGGCCCTTTTTTACAGCCCCACAACAGGCCACATTTCTGCGGTCTTGGGGTCCCCACATGGTAGCAGAACTCCAGAGCCCAGTTGCGTGTGACCCTGGTAGTTCCTCCACTGGTGTCACTATTTTTTTTTATTATTTTTTTAACATTCTATTTTATTTTTTTTTACAATTTTATTTTTATCATTTTTTAGGATCCCTGTTGGAGGGCACTGGTGAAATATCAGGAGTCTAAACAGACCCCTGATGTCTCACTTTTGAGACAGAGAAAGGGACTGAGGACAGAGTCCTCAGTCCCTTTCTCTGCAGCCTCAGCTGTGCAGAATGAATGAACGGGAATAGCTCTGCACAGAGCTTCCCATTCATTATAAACTGAGGCATACTAAACACAGTCTACTCTGCCCCAACTGTGAATGAATAAAAAAAAAATCACTGACTCTATTCATTAAGACAAGGAAGGGGCTGGTAAATAACACATTTACCGGCTCCTTCCCCATTCTCTATCCTGACAAATCCCCCGGAGCAGCCGAAGGAAGTAGGAGGAGGAAACCCGGCAGTGCGGGGGGGGGGGGGGGTGAGGTGTGAGGGAAGTACACAGGAGCCCGGGGCAGGAAGGCGGCAGGAGTGGCATGCAGAGTAACCAATGTCCTCCATTTCCCTCCTGCAGCTGCTGAATGTCTGTGGGAAGTAGAGGAGGAGAAGCAGGCATTCATTGGCTACACAGAGGGATTGGTTCCTCTACATGCCACCACCACCCTCCCATTCAGGCGGGTGGTGGTGACCTCACGAGTCCCTGGAACATGGGGCTGGGTGACAGTGGCAACCCCTGTATGTATGCCCCTGGGACAGTCAGAGGAGAATGAAAACTCCTCCTACAAGCTTTAACCAGTGCTCGGCTGGACACTGATAAAAGTCACTAGACTGCTATATAAGGTATTTAGCAGTTTATAGTTACTAAAATGATTGCATTTCCATGTTCTGTGAGAGACCAGATATAGCGAATGCAGGGCCCTGGGTTTAGCAACACTTTAAGTATTACAGATCTAGCAAACAAGGTAGATAACATCTGCATGAGTAAAATGGAACTGGGAAGGTTATATGCTTCATGCAAACTGGGCTTCACAGGCATTTGACTCTTTATTTTAAAGCCTGTAAAAGCACCTCTATGTTATCCAATAGGGGTGATGTACTAAAACTGGAGCGTGCAAAATCTGGTGCAGCTTTGCATAGAGAACAATCCGCTCTCTGTTTTTTTTTGTCAATGCTTGACCGGTTAAAGACCGGCTTGCGTACATTTACTGCTGCAGAGTGGCAGCGTAAAGCGAATTGCCGTTTATAAACAGCGATTCGCACAGGCACAGCTAGGGGGCAAGCGTGTGCCACTGGCAGTGCGCTCTCATGCCCGCCGCGTGCTCCCTCAGTGTGGCCGTGGGCCAGGCAGACTCGATGTCCGCCGGCGACCCGCTCGCCTATGACACAGGAAGAACGGGGACGATGTAAACACGGCGGTTCCCATTCTGTCGGTGGGCATGACAGAGATCTACTGATCCCTGTTTTCGGTGCCCCCAATCCCTGTATTGTATCCCCTGCCAGCCCAGCCCCCACACAGTTAGAACACGCCTAGGGAACACAATTAACCACTTGATTGCCCCCTGCAGGTTAACCCCTTCCCTCCAATGACATTTATACAGTAATCAGTGGATATGTTTAGATCTGGTTGCTGTATGAATGTCAATGGTCCCAAAAAAGTGTCAAAAATGTCCGATCTGTCCGCTGCAATATTGCAGTCCAGATAAAAAGAGCAGATTGCTGCCATTACTAGTTGAAAAAAAGTAAAAACACCATAAATTAATTCTCATGGTTTGTAAACACAGCACCTTTTGCGCAATCAATATACGCCGACTTTTTTTTTTTTTACCACAAATATGAGGATATATATATATATATATATATATATATATGCCAAAACTGTTGAATAAATTAGTTTTTTTTATATTTTTTTTTTGGATATGTATTATAGCAAAAAGTAAAAAATATATATATTTATATATTTTTTTCAAAATTGTCGCTCTTTGTTTGTTTATATGGGTGATCAGAAGTGATGTAGAGATGATCAAATACCACCAAAAGAAAGCTCTATTTGTGGGGGGAAAAGTAACGCAGCGTCGAATCACAAAAAGTGCTCTGGTCATAAAGGGGGAAATCCTTCCGGGCTGAAGTGGTTATTGAACAAGCTGAAGTTAGAACCTGCTTGGCTACAATGCACAGCTCCATCAGATTTTGCCCTCTCCAGTTTTAGTAAATCAACCCTTAAGTGTCTGTTCATGTCTACACTAATTTATGAAACTGCCATGGTTATCACAGGTAGCATGGTGGTTATCATGGTAAATCAACCCCTATGTGGCCATGCACACATATACATTTATAGGCATATTGAAAGAGGAGTTTTAACAAGCTGAAAAAAAAAACATCACCAGCACATTTAGGAGAGGAGCATTTTTTATGCAGAAAAACCTCTTGACACTCGTCTAAACATGCTTAAATGTTAGCACTTCAGCGTCCATTCCAGTGGCCAGAATAAATTGATGCCAATGGAATCCATTAACGCTCAAGCTCTTGACACACCTGAACACGTCTAAATGCACCTAAATGTGTGTGCAAAATGCGGCTTTGGGCGCTTTTTTAAGCAGCTTTTCTTCTGGTAGAAGAAATGGTGTTCATAGGAGCTGAGCAAATGTTCACTGTGCGTGAGGCCAATAAAGGAAGTGTTGATCCAAACTGGGAGTTTTGGTTCCACATTGTATTTCAATTATTTCTAGCCTACTGATCTTCTAGCTTGTAAACTTACTTTGTGAAAATCCTCTCACATTTACTTCTTTGAATTCTATGACACATAGGGGTGGATTTACTAAAGGCAACTAAACTGTGCACTTTGCAAGTACAGTTGCACTCATTTTCCCCAAAGCTTAGTATAAGAGGTGAAGCTCTGCTGATTTCCATCATCCAATCAATGCAGTGAAGCTTCACTTTGTAAAGAATGCCCAATCAAGTGCAAGGAAAAAATGCATTTTTCATGCACATGACATTAACCAAGGAAAATTAGTGTAACTGCAAACCTGCCTTCTGAGCAACAGGGGTGCTGAAAAGAGGAGTCTCGGGAGGTGGAGTCAGTACAGGAATCACTGCTTGCAGACAGCAAGGTAGCATGGGATATGTAGTCCTTAGAAATTGAGGAGAAGCTGCAAAGCGTTCAGGGAATCCAGGAAGCTGTGAAAAGTGATGGCCAGTGGATGCACAGCACTCACAAGATGAAATAGATTTTCCAAGTAAGCTTATATTGGATTGACCAACTATTCTTCGTATTGCTATTAGAATACTGATGCTATAAAATGAAAGTGTTTGATGTCACAATAGATCTTATTATCGGTAATTAGTGTAATTGAGGTTTGGACAAATAAGGGAGCATCACAAATAATAAAATGGTCTTAACTCTATTATCTATCAAATATCTGTGCATCTAAACAAGGAGTTACTGAGAACCCCCAAAGAGATGTAATGAAAAAAGATTGGTATCTTGATCTTGTTGGACATCCTCCTCTGTGTATATATATATATATATATTTATGTTGATGTATACACATTCCTTTTATCCTGTTAGCATTGAACTTGTGTGTGTCCAGATTTTAACTCTTTCCATGAACATCAATTAGTAT
Organism: Glandirana rugosa; assembly: GCA_018402905.1. Lineage (NCBI taxonomy): Eukaryota > Metazoa > Chordata > Amphibia > Anura > Ranidae > Glandirana > Glandirana rugosa. The sequence continues at coordinate 1,760,541 of BLSH010235253.1, read as the reverse complement.
GCCTCTATTCGCCTTTACAAATCTAGCGGTTCACTTTCAATGTATAGACACTTCAGTGGCTCAAATTGTTGTAAAATATAAAAAGATTTTACTATATGATCATAACAAAAGAAAATGTGTTGGCCGTGTCTACGCGGGATGAGTATGACATCTGAATGTTCCTTAAGGCATAAAGTTCAAGCTGTGTCTATAAGTATTCAAGTGCCAGGTAACGTGCGCTTGAATTCAACACAATATAATGTAGTCCTGCTGTTGCGGATGAAAAGTACATTGTAATACTTGTATTATTGGAGCATAAACCATTCGAAAAGTAATATGTGGTAGAAATGGAAAGTAATCCCATATGTAATATAATCATCCACGTGAAGGAAAATAGCCATGTATACTCAAATTTTCCTCAGATGCCTGTTTATAAATGATGATTTCTCCAGGGTAAATATCACCCCCACTGTAGATGAAGGCAGCTTGAAAGCCATAAATGAGAGCAAATATATGTTGGAATGCCATATAGCTCAAAAAGAGGAACGATCTTGCCAATTTTCTGGAGAGCATCACTCCCATTGCAGGATCCCCATTAAATCGAGTAGCAGTATCCACACATGCACAAAGATCATGGTCAACTCCACTGCATTCACTGCGGGGCCAACCAAAAAGCAGTTCATGGCTGAACACCTTGTGTCTGATGGTTCCAACAGGGAAGAAGAAGGGTCTGATGGATCCAAAAGACAGAAGAAGGGTCCTCATGGTCCACTGTGTCTGATGGGTCCAATGGGGAAGAAGAATGGTCTGATGGATCCAATAGATAGAAGAAGGGTCCTCATGGTCCACTGTATCTGATAGGTCCAACAGTGAAGAAGTATGTGGTCTGCTGTGCCTGATGGGTCCAACATTTAAGAAGAATGGTCTGGTGGATCCAACAGATAGAAGAAGGCTCCTCATGGTCTGCTGTGCTTGATGGGTCCAACAGTGAAGAAGAATGGTTTGATGGATCCAACAGACAGAAAAAGGGTCCTCATGGTCCACTGGGCCTGATTGGTCCAACAGTGAGGAAGAATGGTCTGATGGATCCAATAGAGAGAAGGGTCCTCATGGTCCATTGTGTTTGATGTGTCCAACAGGGAAGAAGAAGGGTCTGATGAATCCAACAGACAGAAGAAGAGTCCTCATGGTCAAAACACGCGGTGTCCTCTGCGATGCTCTGTGCTGTGAAAAAAAGCAGCCTGCCCTAGATTCTCATGCTTTGAGGTTTCATTTAGATTGGACTGGTCAATACACGACAACACATAACAATGCATTGTCAAGACTGAAATATAAAGAGGCACAGAGCACTAGATGGAAATGCAACAAAGAATTTACTTCTATTGGGTCTACCAAAACAGATATAGTGAACGTTGTTTGCAGTGTGTTCTATTTGGGGACATTCTTCGTAATAGAAATCTTAAATTTAACAAGCTGAGGAAGGACTTTCTTAACAAAACACTCCCAGCATGAAAACAAACCCAAGAAATTCTTTACTTGCAAAACAGAAAACTAAAACAAAAAACCAGGCCGTGGAAGGTTTAAGTCATTGGAAGCAGAATCAGCGTGTAGCCAGACAGTAGCTATATGTGGCCAGATAGCATCGTACCACTAGTTTACACATTGTTTCACTATGATTCCTATGTGCAGTCCTTGCACCCACCCCCTAGGAAATGCCTTGCCCACTTGAATAATTAGTGTTTTTTGTTCTTTTGTTTTTTATTATATGTCCATTGTTATTGGTCCTTTTCTGTGTTTACATTTTTGTTAAACTTTTTTTTTTGTTGGTCCCAGTATGACAAATATTTTCTTTTTTTGGGTCCTAGGATTTAAAGTACCCCTGGCCTACAGAGTTTAGAGAACATTCCCTATCAATATGGTCTCAGATCCCAATATACAGTTAACACTGTCCAAGGTCTGCATTTCGTCTGCCTACTTTCCAGAACGGCAACTACTTTACAGGTTGAATCACAAAATTCCCAATGCACACATTCCTGAAACTGGCTGTAAATGTACTGTAAATGGGTGCTGCAGCCACTATGGTCTGGAAACTGAATACATTTAAAGTGAAAAGTATGTCACCAGCACACCAAGGATCTCCCAAGGATCTCCAGAATGATATCAAAGCATTATTCAGCGATCACATCATACTTACTATAGTGACATTTTGGAGCCTCACAGGAGCTCTTCATGCCAGGTAAGTCACATGCCTGATGATGGGTTCCTGCGAGGCTCCAATACATCGCTATTGTAACTATGATGTGAACACTGAATAAAGCTTTGGCCTCATTCTGGAGGTCCATGGTGTGCTGGTGGCATACTTCTCACTTTACAGGTTGGTCTCACCCAGACTTCTTCCCTAAATATACAGGGACAGCCTACTCATGGCCCCAATCCCTGCAATTAATGCCCTTTTCAGTTACCACACATGTGCAGTAACTCAAATAAGGCTTCTGCTGTGATCCTGGGACATAGCCCAGAACGCAGCATAGGAGAGACAGAGGGCCAAGATGTCCTGGCAAATCCAAGACTGTTGGCATCCATAACTCATGGTCAAATCAAAAACATTGGGATGTGCCAGAGCACTCATCCTATCCTGCATTAGTATGGATGCTCATCCAATAGGGGTGTACATGTCTGTACAATGATCTTGGTTGTTCAACAGCCATATAGTATATCTATAGGTAGTTTAGCTTTAAACAGTTCACAACAACCACTCATGTGGCATTGCTGTTACAGAATTTCTTCCTTCATTATGTTGAATCTTTTGATGCAACTTAAATGTGCTAACATATGTTCACATTTAAGCAATGTAGGTCAGTCTGTAGAGACAATACTAAGAGAATGGGAAGTGATAATTAAATCGTGCTCATCTCTGAGGGAACCTAACGAGCATCTTTAAATAGAATTCATGTAATTAACTTGCAGCACATGGCTTAAATGATATTACACCTGAGCCGCTTACTTGTATAGATCACAAATATCCCCAAACCTTGCCAGCTTTATCTGAACAGGGCACATTGGGCTCTTCTGCGCCACTGCAGTCTTTAGATCAATTGGCTCCTGTTAGTGGGTTAAATTCATTTCTAAACATGTATGATCAGGGTTCACCCTGTTCTAAGAAGATTAGCTGAATAAGGCTGTGTAGTGGTGATTAAAGCCCCATACACACAGGCCGAAATCAGCCGGTACAGTAGAAACCAGCCAACATTCTGCCCATGTGTATAGGTCTTTGTCCAACAGAAGCTTATCTCACAACCATGTGTACCAGCCATTAGGCTGGTCATACACGTATAGCTTTTCATTAAAAAATGTTTGTTTTAAAAATATTCATTTGATTTTCTAATTGTTAGTGGGGTCAAATCAATTTTCGTTTTTGACCACGGTGACGAGAAAATTTAAGGGAGCAGGATGGATAACCCACTGGTGCATTTTCTACTACCAATGGCCACAATCCGGTCCCCTAAACTCTGAAGGACAATAAACTGGCCCTTTTGTTTAGAAAGTCTGGAGACCCCTACTCTAGGGTTTTGGTGTCCCCTCTTCCCACCTGGGCACCCTTCAGCAGTGGATTCAAAGGCATCTAGCGGTGCCTCTAAGGTTCATTTAAAAGGTTTGTTTTGAGTGTTGGTAGTTGTAACAGGCTTACTTTAAAGTGGATGTAAACCCGATTCATGAAATTTGAGGTGGGCACATGTATCTGCAGTGCCTTGCTATCACTATCCAAAGCACTGAGTCCTGTGATTTTCTTCTGTTATCAGCATGATAACTCCTGACAAGTTCTCCGTCACATGTGATAAATGCAGCCTGAGCTTTGTGTTGGGATAAGAGCTATAAATAGATTAGCACAGTGCTGAACTATTCAACAAACAGATGTGAAAGTCTCTACCTATAAGTAGAGGGGGTGTGTGCCTTTCCTCCAATCAGTTGTCTTGGCTGTATGCCCAGGCTTCACTGCAGTGTTGAACAGGAAGGGAAAATCTCCCAACACAATCTCATCTGACAACTAAACAATATGTAAAGCTGAAGACAGCAGATATAGATGTAAAACTTATGTAAGGAGATTTGTTTCATCTATGTGTATCATCTGAGGCCATCTCTGAAGACTTTGCGGAAGTGACGAAATGCGTCAGTTGGAACGCACGGTCGTGAGGTTACGCTCGTCTGGAACGCACGCTGACACTGCAGAGTCGCGGTACTACAGGAGCTGTTGAGGATTGTTTTGAACACGATCGTTGTACACGCTACAAGTTTGACGAATAAAGAAGCAGTGTTCAACTAGTTGCGCTATGAGGGGTTTCCTTCTTGTTCCTGCATGACATGTTCGTGGATATTGGACGGTGACGCTGGAGCATCCCTTGGGTCGGGGGACAGACCACAAGCTTTGTGTGACTTCTCTTTGCCGTAAGACAAGAGGGTCCATGAATTCTGGTAAGTGGGGATCTTACCTATGTTTACACATGGTGAAGTGATGCACTGGATGGCACGGGCACTTTATAATTGAAGTTTGATCACGATAGAAGAGGCACACAATCGCCTGGACCTCTTTATAGTTTTGCCTTTGGATTTATATTTTGCCGCACTTTGGTTCAAGTGTTTGTTTTTTTGTTCGCACAAAGGACTTGCATGGTCTATGGACTACCTAATATACTTTAAATCTTTTTACACGTTTTGGTAGCACATTTTGAATATGTATTGGACTGTTATCACATTTTTTTGGAAGGTTTTCAGCACTAAAGATATCCACATTCACAGATAATTAGCACCAAGCACCTTTATTTGTGGTGACTTATGGGTTCACTTTATATACAATTTCTGCACAGATGCTAACTAATATTAAGGACTCATGGTAAGGGTATGTAAATTGTGAGGTTTCTACATGAGCCTATAATATTAAATAGGGCCGTGCACGCTTGAGTAACAGACGCCTGATGTTGGAAAGCCCAGGAAGTGCTAATCGCCCTGGTAGAGTGAGCCGTGACTGGAAAAGGAGGCTCCAGACCCCGAACAGCATAGGCTCGGGTCACCGTCTGGCTAATCCAACGTGAAATAGTGGGCGATGAGCCCGCCAGACCCTTGCATGGGCCATCCACCACTACAAAAAGTGCATCCGATCTCCAAAAGGAGGCCGTGGTTGCCAGATACACCTGCAGGGCCCGAACCACGTCCAGGGAGTGCAAAGCACCCTCCTTAGGGTGAGATGGGTGCGGGCAGAGCAAAGGAAGGACAATGTCCTCATTGATATGGAAGGATGACACCACCTTTAGCAAAAAAGATGGTGATGGGCACAAAACCGCCTTATCCTTGTGTAGGACCAGATATGGAGACCTACAAGACAGAGCTGCCAACTCAGACACCCGCCGAGCAGATGTGATAGCTACCAGGAAAGCCACCTTTAGCGAAAGCATTTACTAAGCTCGGGAGCAACTGCATTTGCAGGGTACAATTGCACTTGCAAAAGTGCACAGTCCATTTGCCTTTAGTAAATCATCCCCATTGGCTCATTCATTTCATGGGGGTTTGGGAGCAGAGACTTACCTATCCAATGGAAAGGGAGTGGTAAGGTTTTACTTAATCCATCTAACCCCGAATGACTGAACCTCTGCACAGCACAGAGTTCTGTGTACCTCAAACCTAACTGGCTCCTGTGCCCAATGCTGACTACCTATAGGACTGACAACATCCCCCAACAACTGTAAATTGATTCTGCGCTATCTTAAACTCAGTCATTGAGTCTTTACCTCAAACTTGAATTAGTTCTAAACCCTAACTGGATAACATTTAGTTTGCTAAAGCACTGAACATTATAAACAACTGCCACTTTTTTCCATAAAATCCTGTTTTTGCCTTTCTCATCCTTTGTTGCATCTCATTGCTCCTTTAGTCTCCTTCAACCACTCCCTGTCTATGTTATAAGGTATTTCAGTGAGTACCATATGACCTGCTCTCCATGTGACAGGGTTTTCTCCAGTAAGGTGGAAGTCCCCCAATGTCCTGAAAAGTTGGGTTTAGTTGTGTGAACAGATCATTGAGGAAGGATCTGGTGAGCGAGGGGTTCTTCCCTTTAACCTCTCATCAGATGGCAAATAAGAGGTTGCCTTGTAGATGGTTTATAGTATGCCCCATCCTGGAGAAGTATTGAATTGCTGGCTATGCTTCCCCACAGTTTTTGGAGAGAAAAAGATGAGTGGTCATTTACTATTCAAATCTGGACAGCCACTTGTGTTAACCCTAAAGCCTTATGTAGACCTCTCATATGACAAAGGAAGCACCATCTGCTGTGCTGCTGTTAAGACATGCTAGTGGATGGCATCCTGAGCAGTCATGAGAAACCTTGCTCTGCTATATTTTTTTTAATGTAGGGGAAGACCCTTGTTCTCTCTCATAGTAGCCTTTCCCCCTCAGGGCCCCATTCCGCTACCGGGAGAGGTTCCAAAATCTACACGCACTTGTCAGCTGCACATCATTGCCCTAGTTTATTCAAGATGACAGTGGCCTGTGCAATGTTAAGGGTGGCTGTTGCCTCCCCCAGGATGCTAGATCGAAGACCTTCAAGGCAGGATCACTAGCTATTATTTTTATTAATTCTAACAGATTTAAAGAGATTGAATCCAGCTTCAAAAATAATATTGGCATATTAAAGCTTGTAATAGAGCTGAGTAATTGGCTTTGCATCTACTTTAAAAACATATCCCGCATCCATTTGTTTTTCATACATGATACAACAAAGATGTAAGTGCATGCCCTCATCACATCCTTTCTTGATTATTGTCATGCTTTCCTCTGGAGTCTTCCAGACTGGTATTACTGCAATGAATCCTTAAATCTGCTACCCAATGTATCTGCCTTTCAACAAAGGCTGCCCTTCCACCAGCTGCTAACTACACAGAGACTGTCAAGGAGAAATTTGCACCACCATTTCTGGAAATGACTGAGACTGTTCATTCTCACCCCATCTGGGTCACTTATGACTTTGAACAGATCAGTACCTTCATCTCTAGCGACAGCCTTGCCTTCCTGTGCTCCTTTGAAGCTTAAGCTGCTCCTATGCATGACTGAGCATTCGTCTGACAAGACAGCCAGAGCTTGTCTCCAGTAAAGCAGCGTTTGTTCACTATAATTCCTTGCCATTCCTCAGGGCATGCTTACCATTCAAGTTCTTGTACCACATAATAATTGAATTCGTAAAGCTTTATTCGCTTCTTCTCAAGGGCAGAAATTCATTATTGGGAAAAAAATCTGTCTGCATGCTTTACATCTTGCTTTGAAATCATTTTCAGCTTTAAAAATAGATTTAAAAAAATAAATGTACTCTACTTCCATCACTGACCTAAGCTTTTGTACTTATGGGCCCCCAACCCTCTGCCCCAATTATTAGATTTGATGCACATATCTGTACAAATAAATGTACTCCAACCCTGGCCAGAATGTTTTTTTGTTTTTGTTTTTTGAGTGGGGAAGGGTCAGAACTTTTGTCAAGTCTCCCTTTGTTTAGCATGTTGGTGCTGAGAAATATCCCCTCTGCATCACACAATGTAAACAGGGTGCAATTCAATAGGTAGAGTAGGGGTCTCCTTACTTTCTAAACAAAGGGCCTGTATTCTGTCTTTCAGATTTCAGGCGAGTCTGTGACCAAAGGGAGCAGAAAATATCCTAGGAGTAAACAATGTCTCAGCCTTTGCCATTGAGGGAGGTAAAAAAATTAGATAGCACTAGCACACTAGTGCCTCATCCTTAGTGTCAGTGAGAGAAACAGTAACCCATCATTGCTGTCAGTGGGAGGAATAGTGCCCCATCATTGGTATCAGTGGGAGGAATAATGCCCCATCATTGGTGTCAGTGGAAGGAATAGTGTCCCATCATTGGTGTCAGTGGGAGGAATAGTGTCCCATCATCGGTGTCAGTGGGAGAAATAGTGCCCCATCATTGGTATCAGTGGGAGGAATAGTGCCCCATCATTGGTATCAGTAGGAGGAATAGTGTCCCATCATTGGTGTCAGTGGTAGGAATAGTGCCCCATCATTGATCCCAGGTGTGTCAGGAGGGAGGAGTTTCTCCTGTTGCTGTCTGCTGGTGGAGCTGCTCCAGGTGCTCTGTGTGAGAGGGGAGTTTGGTGAAATCTCTCCCCGCCCTTGTGGCCCCCTCCTGGGGAGGCCATGGAGGCCTCCACTGGGGCTTACCGGAGGCTCGGAAGTAGGAGTGGTCCCCGTCTCTCTAGGGGTCGGTACCGAACGTACCCCCGTCCGTACAGTGGGCTGTCAGGTCCCCTACCGACACTTCTAGGTCGTCACCTCCGGAGGTACCGGAGGGGTCCTCCCCCGGTGTTCCCGCCCCTCTCTAAAGTGGTTTGAGGGGAGAGTGTGTCTCGTGGACCTCGTCGAGGTGGTCGTCTGTCGTTGTCCTCTTTGAGGAGGGAGGACTGTGTGGACCCTAGTTACTACCCCGTGATAAGGATGGTGACTGTGGTTACTACCCTGTGATAAGGAGGATGACTATGGTTACTACCCCGTGATAAGGAGGGTGACT
>BLSH010235253.1:1722516-1740560 GCA_018402905.1 Glandirana rugosa | reverse complement strand
ACAGAGGATTATATGAAACAATAAATGTTATTTAGCAGAAGGGGGAGGGGGTGGGCCTTGACACAGAGCAGACAGGTGGGAGAGAGGAGGACAGAGGAGAGACAGGAGAGCTGCAGATGACGGAGACACTTAAACGTAAACGGTGTCAGGGCTCAGCAGCCATGATGAACTGTGTTCAGTTTACGGGGGGGAGGGGGGGGCAAAACCAGGCAGGATCAGCCAGGTATTTCAGGTGATAGAAGGGGCCAAATTACACAGCACAAGCACTGTGCTGTATAACATGCTTTAACCTTCCTGGCGGTATTCCCGAGTGTGGCTCGGGGTGGAATTTCAGTACCATTAGCGGTAACCCCGAGCCACACTCGGGATTGCATCACTGGATGCAAGGCAGCGTCACTCACCTTGTCCCCTAGATCCAGCGATGTCCGCCGCCCGAAGCCTCTGTGTGCCGGGCTCCATTCTCTGTGAGCGTCTCGTTGTACGGGGATGGAGACCGGCGGCAAATTCAAAAAGTGAAACACACTGTAAACATACAGTACACTGTAATCTGTAAGATTACATTACTGTATGAAATCATTTCACATCCCCTTTGTCCCTAGTGGTTTGCCCAGTGCCTGCATGCACTTTTATATTATATATGTCATTCTTTCTGCCTGGAAACTTGAGAATGTCCATGGCAACCAAAAAGTGTCCCTTTACGTCAAAAGAGTTTTTGATCAGCTAGAAAATACCGATAGTAAATAAGAATCATTTGCAGGATTGAATGATACGGATTTTTGTGGAAATTTATCTTTAGACATTGAAAGTGACGACAGCGACAATTCTGCAACTGAGCAAATTTCAGTGTTTTTGGTTTGATTACATTATTGAATAAATTTTATTACTATTACGTTATTATTTTTGATAATTATTTTTAGTTATTTATTATATTATAATTTATGATTTCATGTTTCAAACTGGATGTCTACTAGACTCTTGTTTGGACAGATTTAACCGCTTGCCGACCGCTGGTCGGCAATTGACGGCGACAAAGTGGCTCTGTAACGCAAATCGCCGTCATACGGCGCGCGGGCGCTCACTGTGTCCGGGGGGGTCCAGGGAGCGGGTGCGGCGGCTTCGATTGCCGCCGGCCACCCGCGATGCCCCCCCCCCAGAGCGAAAGAGCGGAGGTCCGTGTATGTAAACACGGACCTCCGCTCTGTGTGAGGGGGAAGGGCTGTGATCACAGCCTTCCTGTAAGTGAAGGCTGTGATAACTTCCCTTCCCCAGCTAGGGCAGTCCCCCCACAGTTAGAACACGCCCAGGGAACACATTTAACCCTTAGCGCGCCCCCTGCAGGTTAACCCCTTCACTGCCAATGGCATTTACACAGTAATCAGTGCATTTTTATAGCACTGATCGCTGTATAAATGCCAATGGTCCCAAAAAAGTGTCAAAACGTTCCGACATGTCCGCTGAAATATCGCAGTACCGCAAAAAATCGCAGATCGCCGCCATTTTAAGTAAAAAATAAAAAAAATGAAAAACCCCAAAAATGAATTCTCATCATCCATAAACGCGACCACTTTTGCGCAAACCAATCAATAAACGCCGATTGCGATTTTTTTTATCGCAAATATGAGGAAGAATATAAATCGGCCAAAAACGGTGAAAAAAATGTTTTTTTTTTTGCATTTGTATTTTAGCAAAAAGTAAGAAATTTGGTTTTTTTTGCAAAATTGTCGCTCTTCTTTTGTTTATAGCGGCGATCAGAAATGACGCAGAGGTGATCAAATACCACCAAAAGAAAGCTCTATTTGTGGGAAAAAAAGGACGCAAATTTTGTTTGGGTACAACGCCGCACGACCGCGCAATTGTCAGTTAAAGCGACGCAGCGCCAAATCGCAAAAAGGGCTCCGGTCCTAAAGCTGGAAATCCTTCCGGGGCTGAAGTGGTTAAGTGAGTTATTCCTAAGAATTACAGGCCTACAATATAAAATGCCAAATTTCCATGCAAAATAATGGTACCGCTTTCAGCACCAAAAATCTGAAATAATCATACCGCCAGGGAGGTTAAAGGAACAGGATCTATTTTTTTTTCCAAGGTAACAAACACTTTAACCTCCTGAAGAATCAGTTTTTTGTGTACCCTTAAGTTCACTATTCAGTTTTTCAGAGTAAAAAAAAATGTGCAGATTTTTTGACATCGGAAATAGGTAGTGCTTGGTCAAAGATTAACTCTCCTTTCTTGTTAAAAAAAAAAAGATTCACTCTCCTCCACCAAAAAGCTGATACCACAAGATGGCTGCTGTTACTTGTATGGCCCAAAAAAGTTCCTCTGTGCTCCTCTCTGATTTGTTATCTTATCACCAAATAAACAGACCAATAATGGAATGAATCCACAAGAAGTATAAAAATACAAGAACTGAAGTCGTTAAAACAGGAAGTGTTTTTTTTAATAATTTAAATTAATGTTCCCTTTGATGCTCCTGATTGTTCTTCTGCTGTCTGGAAATCTCTCCACGCTCAGGAAAATCATACAATAGTCCCTGAGTCCTTGCTGCAGGTGCAGGAAGTGTTGCTTCCAGTATCTTCATTCTTTGTAGTTGTAGCAGTTCCTCCAGCAGTTACTGTATATCATGTCTTAAACAATCCTGAGATGGCTAATCCATGTTTACTTCTCAAAACTGCAACCACAAACCATGCACCCCAGAGGGCCGTAACATTTTGTCATTATTACACCCAGCAGGGGAGGGTATGGTGTAAATCGGGGAAACTGGACTGACTAGAGAGAACAAAACATTACAGGATAATAACACCATTTCTATGCATGATCTATAAATCTCCTAGAAAAGAAGGAGCTGTGAGAATCAGCTTGGGCTCCAAGACGCAGGACAGATCGGAATAAATTGAACTGTGGGATGGGAGATACGAAACGCGGCGGATGTCATAGATTACTGCGGTTAGGAAGCGGTGGAGGATTTCTCGGGGGCCAAGAAGAGATGTTACTTAAACTATTAATAAAGTGACAGATTGCAGCTTTAGGTAATGAAAAACCACAGTATCCGCTTTCTACGAAGCGCAAAGAGAATTTAAAAAGTGATTGGAGGATGCGGCTGCAGGGAAGCCGTTCTTTAGAAGGTGATAATAACTGTGTAATTTTTTACATTTCTGTTAATTTCATTATTGCAGGGATGTAAAAATATTACAAGGAGAGTGGAGTCTCCTGTGCTCAGCTGCTTGGAACTTCGGTGACTTTTGGTAAAGGGGTCAATCAGAGGTGAATGAGATCTGATGGAGCATCATCTGCTTCATGTTCTCAAAAACGGGATTTTGGGAAGTATTAGAGAGCAGAAGAGCTTTATCCTCATGCAGGACAGTGATGTGATTTCCAACTCTGTGTTTACAAAACAGGGAATTATGGGAAAGGATATAGTGGTAGCGCCCATGATGGGCCAGTGACATTCTTGTTGGATAGGGAAAAGGCTATGAGTACCAACTATATAATTATAACTAGTTTACAATAACGAGATTGCGAAAGGATAGAGTAGTGGTAATGGCCCAGCAGCTTCTTCGTCCTGCAGGAACATTGGCAGTAAGGGGGATCTGGATTACCCAAAAGACAAAAAGCCAGAGGTGACAAGCTACCAGAATTCACCTATAACCAAATGTTTCCATTGTATGGACTAGCTATTTAAAGCAGAACTCCATAATTAACAGTATCTACTTACCATACTCAAGGGTACTGTGGTCGTTGTCAGTCTGTTCCTATACACTCTTGCACCAGAATGTTGGTGGGCACTTCTTATATCATCGTGTATAATGCAATACCAGAGGCAAAAGTACAGCGCTAGCCAAAAAAGATATATAATAAGAAATTCACTAAGCTGGAATCTAAAATAGTCCACAAAATTATCAATAGATGCACATATTCTTTGAAGTAGTGCGTGACAGATGTAGAATCATTGTGGCGAATGTGCTGAGTCCCACCACCGAAGAGCAATATAGGCACTTACCTCAACTTTATGACCCTTGAACTACCAGGAAGGTCATAACCATCATTCCTCTTAGGGCTAGTTCCAAAAACTGTGATGCCACTGGGACCGCTGCTCCAAATGCGGGGGGCTCCACCCAATGAATTTGCAATAAAGAAGGGCAACAAAACAGTTCTCTCCATATGTAAAAGTTTATTGTTAAAAGCATAAAATACACTCACATCTAATGGCACTATCCTCAGTGCATGTAAACTGGCTCAAAAGTACAGGCTGATAGAACACCATATATCGAATACCAGCAGTGGTGCTGCATTGTACATGATGACATCAGCAAGAGGAGCAGCAACAAGATATGCCATGGACTGGCTTCAGTAGCTTCAGAAAACCGTCCTTGACAATTTACCAACATGGTCCCGGACCCAAGGACACTGATTTGCTTTCTGGCTTGGCATGTCCAAATCTCAGCCCACTTTACAGGTTGGTTCTGCACAGACCTCTCTTCTAAATGCGCAAGGGGGGACCATCATGCCCACTTTACGGGTTGGTTCTGCCCAGAGCTCACATCCAGATATGTGTGCCTATATGTAGCCCTGATCCCTCCAATTTAATGCTTTTTGAATTACTGCACATAAGCAGTAACCTAAATAAAGCTGATGCTGTGATACCCGGACATAGCTGTAGTCACAGCATCGACATAACAGATGGCCAAGATGTCCTGGAAAATCCTGGACAGCTGTCATCTATGCCTCCACAACCAAAATCAGCGAGAAGAAAGACATGGATTAAGGTAAGTATTTCTCAAACTTAGATTATCTCCCAGAAATACAAGCAATATTTTCTTCATCAGCTAGGGAATAGGGCAATGTTAATTATTTCATTCATGCATAGATAGGCTTTTATCAGTGCTGAATACATTGGCCAGAGGTATTCCCCTCACCCCATTTTCCTGCTTAACAGCCTGGCCTGTACCCATATTTACCTCTGATCAGTCGATTCCTGGGTCCTGATGCAGCGGCCTACTTCCAGGTGCCTCTCTTTTGTTCTAGGAACCACCACACTGCTCATATCAAGCTCTATGGTACAGAGGCAGATGGTTGTGAAGGCCATTCTCCCAAAAGCTGCTCTTTTTTGCAAGTCTCCAACCGATCCTTGTCTATGACGCAGAACCCAATGTGGCAGTAGTCCTCAGGGCTGGACCATTGAATTAAGTGTCAGTCAATACAAAGTGATATTTTGGGTATAGGTGGTGTTTGGAAAGTCAATCGTCCACGAACGTGCACCTGTTCTTTCACAAAGTCGGCTTTCTGTAATTTTCTATTCAACGGTGTGTCTACCAACATAGTGTATCTATGGTGTGCCAGATATGACAATGACCTGTCCCTCTTCCTGGAATGTGTCACCAATGCAGTGATAGAGCTGTAAGATATGGGTTCATTCAGGAATGTGCTGGTCCTTCTAGCTCGCCTAAGTAATGTTAGGTAATATGGTACTTTTTTCATTTATAGTTCCAGTAGCGCAGATAAGGGGGTGTCAGGGGGGGTCTAAACCATCAAATTTGTTTTGCCATACTGCAGATCTGCACGAAGTAGGGGCAGTGACATGCTTCACTTTTCCATCAAGAAAGGAATGTTATGCTGGTAATTGCCCCTAGTCAGCAAATATTAAAAAAACACAGACACACCGGCTCACATATCATTTCTTCCTCTTGGGTGCAGGATGTGCTGTATTGTGAAATGCACAGCTCCCTATTTAGCCTTTAATGTAACACACATCTTCCAGTAGATCTAATGCGTATCTAGTTCATTGAGAATATTTGCAAAGCATTTGATTTTTCAGCAGCTTATAAAGCACCCACCATTCAGCTTTAGCCAGGATCTACGCTCAAGCTTTTGGCAGACTTTAGCAAATTTTGGCCCAGCTTCAATCTTGCTAAAGCCCAATGAAGCCTATCAGAAACTTGTGTAAAGTTACAGATGGAAAAAAAGATCTTGGACTCCTGGACCAGATGGCATACCAGCTGAATGGTACCAGAGATATCTACAAACAATCACCCCTAGATTAGTGCAACTGTATGAGGGGAGCCACCAGAGGGGATGTCTGCCTCCTTCCTTCTATGAAGCCCATATAGCGCTACTCGCTAAAAAGGACAAGGATCTGCTGCAATCTGCATCATATAGGCCTATATCACTGTTAAATATGGATTGTAAAATCCTTGCTAAAGTATTAGCGGCTAGGTTAAGGCAAACTATGGAGTTCATTGTTTTCCCCGATCAGACTGGCTTTATGCCTAAGAAGGCTACAGATATCAATCTGCGTAGGATTTTTACGCATTTACAATTGAGGCCTGATGTCTCCAGTGAAGGGATTCTGGTTTTTCTAGACTTAGGCCTTTGATTCCATCGACTGGAGATATATGGCGATAATGCTTGAGTTATTTGGTTTTGGCCCCTATTTTAGGAAATTGATTGATTTGCTTTATAAATCCCCAACTGCTGCTATCAAATTAAATGGGATGGTACCTGAACCATTTGGTATTGGAAGAGGTACTCGCCAGGGCTGTCCCTTATCACCGGGCATCTTTGCCCTGGTGATCGAGTCTTTGGCAGCGGCTCTGCAAACATCGCCCAAGGTACAGGGGATAGGGGTGGGTAGCCTTACTAAAAGACAGCGCTGTATGCAGATGATATGGTACTCTTCTTAAGAGATTCAGATGCATCCTTGAGGGCTGTGTTGGGTATCTTGAATAAATTCTCCATTTATTCAGGGCTCAAAGTCAACTGGGGTAAATCCCAAATTATCACATTAAAATCACCAAATCCGTTATGTAGGGTTCCGCCTGGTTGCCCCCTGCAGAAGGTAGACAAGACTAAATATCTGGGTCTGTATATCGCCAATACTGTAGCTGACTTTATAGCCTTGAATGTCTCCTCGTTATAAATACAGGTGAAAAGTAGGCTACTGACATGGCAAAAGTTGCCCATATCACTTGTAGGCAGGGTGAACTTATTAACCTCCCTGGTGGTATGATTATTTCAGATTTTTTTGTGCTGAAAGCGGTACCATTATTTTTCATGGAAATTTGGCGCTTGGCATGTAATTCTTAGGAATAACTCACTTAAATCTGTCCAAACCAGAGTCTAGTAGACATCCTGGGTATGATAAAGTTTGAAACATGAAATCATAAATTATAATATAATAAATAACTAAAAATAATTATCAAAAATAATAACGTTATAGTAATAAAATGTATTCAATGATGTAATCAAACCAAAAACACTGAAATTTGCTCAGTTGCAGAATTGTCGCTGTCGTCACTTTCAGTGTCTTATGATAAATTTCCCCAAAAATCAGTATCACTCAATTCTGCAAATGATTCTTATTTACTATCAGTGTTTTCTAGCTGATCAAAAAACACTTTTGACGTATTGATATATAATATAAAAGTGCATGCAAGGCACTGGGCAAACCACTAGGGACAAAAGGGATGTGAAATTATTTCATACGGTAATGTAATCTTACAGATTACAGTGTACTGTATGTTTGCTGTGTGTTTCACTTTTTGAATTTGCCGCCGGTCTCCGCCCCCGTACGACGCGAGGGAACGTAGCCCGGCACACAGAAGCATCGGGTGGAGGACACAGCCCACAGACACGGCGGGGGACATCGCTGGATCCAGGGGACAAGGTGAGTAACACTGCTTTGGATCCAGCGATGCAATCCCGAGTGTGGCTCGGTGGACCAACTAGTGGTGGCTCATAGATGGCTCAGGCCTCGAGAGGACAACTCCGCCACCTCCTTAGAGGCAGCAATAGTTGGCTCCTATGAGACATTGTTGTATCTACTTCTACGCAGGAAGAATGTTTCCCACCCAGTCACCCAGTCTATGCGAGTAACTGGTCAGGCATGGGTAGCAATTAACAAGGCAGAGAGCAAGGTGGGGGTTTGCCCTTATACCCCTCTGTGGGGAAACTACAATTTGCTTCAGTTTATAGAGTATCAGGACCCAATTATTTGGATAAAGTATGGCATCAAGACAATAAGAGATGTAGTGGAGGACAGAAGGTTATTGTCATTTGAAGCCCTGATGGTGAAGTTTAAACTACCTAATACCCACCTGTTCCGTTACCTGAAACTCAGACATGCATACGAGATTCAATTTGGAAGAAATAAACTTAAGGTTCGGACAAGTGAGATAGAATCCTTACTTAGAGAAGATGACCTAAACAGAGCTATATCCAGGATCTATAAACAAATAAGTATGCACGGGGACAAACTTTTAGCAGGTTGTAGAGCAGGGTGGGAGGCAGTGTACCCACGGATGGATGGGGGGGACTGGGAAAACATGTGGGATATCAATTTCACTAGACTGGTGTCGGTTAGGGAACATCTTTTACAATTTAAATCTCTTCATCGTGTATATTTTACGCCAGCCAAACTGGCCAGGATATTTCTTACACAATCATCTCGTTGCTGGTGGTGCAATCTCCCACATGCAGATTTTTTTCACATTTTTTGGAACTGCAAGTTTATACAAGAATTTTGGAGAGGGGTTACGAAGTGCATAAGGGAAATTACAGGTGTGCATGTTCAAGGTTCGGTGTTGCAATGTGTATGTTGGGATTGGTCGATATATTAGATGCAATGAGTGCTATCCGTACACTTTTGACAATCCTACTCTTCTATGCCAGGAAAGCGATCATGCTCTCCTGGAAGAAAAGTACACCTCCGAATGTCTCGACGTGGAAGGCGATTGTGAATAAGATCATCCCTATGTACAGGGCCACGTATGCTAGTAGAGGTACACCATCTAAGTTTGATAAGGTGTGGGGGAGTTGGGTAAATAGTATACTTCCGGTCTCAGACTGAAAATAGTAGAAGCTTATCATTTTAATAAGTATGGTAATTTAGGAAAGTTGGGGGTTGGAAGACATATGGGCCTTTCTAAAAAGAGATGTATGTTTTGTCTTTTTGTGTTGTGGGCCTTTTTTTTCTCTCTCTCTCTCTCTCTTCTTCCCTCCTGAGGTATTTGGGGCATGGGAGGCGGAGACATAAAGTGCCAGAGAGATGTTTTGTGTGTGATGCCAATTGTATGATGGTTGTAATGTGTAGTTTTGTCTATGTTTTGTTGGAAAGAAAAAAAAAACTTTAATAAAGATAAATTAAAAAAAAAAGTTACAGATGGAATTGCCATTGAGATCTGTAGTCGTTACACCTGGACTAGAAGAGAAGGGTGCTTTAAAGGGAACCTTTGGCCCGTCTATGGGCATTTTAGGATTTATAAGTTTGTATTATGAGCTTGACAAAGTCTCACTGACCTCTACTGGCACTGTGGAGCTATTCATCCTCAAAATTCATAGCAGAAGCATTAAAGTTGTTCAAGTTATCCTTCTCAGGCAGCACTATACCCCATGATCTCCACCCCCCCATCCCTCCCCCCCAGCTACTTCTCTCTGTTTTTATTGCATCTTCTAAGGCTGGATGGCTGCTGAGTCACTACTGGGAGGGTGAGCTAAGCTATCATAAGGCTGCTTACATGGCTCAAATGAATCAGCTGGAATTCAAGCCATGGATGCCCTTATCAACACCATTCAGCTTTAAAACATCATGATTACTTTTGTTGAAATTGTTGGTTGAACAGTAACTGCATATGGAATCATATGCGGCAACTGTTTGGGTAGTCTGAAAGCCAATGGTGCTGGCTATCAGAATACAATAGCCAGCAGGGAAGATTCGTCCATAAGTGCAGTGTACCATGGATGGAGGAATATGTTATAATCTACAAGTGTATGGCTATCTTAAGACATCTTCATTGAATCTACTATTGAACTTTTAGGATGAATTTTTATATAGTTCTTGCAGCTACAGAGATCAGGGAGGGCTTCTTTTAAAGCTCATTACCTGCTTGCAAAAACTTGAATGTTCAAAGCCTAGCCACATGTTTATTTTAGGGATGTCAAGTGTTTAAACTTGGCTTGAAAGCTTCTACCAGCAGAATTTACTGGAGACATCTTGTCCACCTGCGTAGGCAGTGCAGATGAGTTATCAGTAAAGGAGTGAGTAGAAATCAGATTTTGAATTAAACAAAATTACTGGAATTACCAATTCTCCAAAAAAATGTTGGAATGTCAGTCTTATCCTTTTATCATCTGATATTTGAGACACAGAGTGGAAAGTACATCTGATTAGTTGTTGTGGGCAATAGATATATAATTTCCTCTCTGAAACTTTTGATAGAAACACTGAATTGTGTTCTAATCACCGGGGATTGTATGCCAGCGATGTACTTCCCGTAATTTCACCACTACAGCCCATCAATGATGATGGAAAATGAGGGACATCAATCCCTTCCTCGTCTGTACATCAGGAATGACATTCATATATGAGAGCACTCTAAAATTAAATTGCAGTCATGGAACACCACCTTCCTACAATTCAATTCTCTTGCCATCTGCTATCGGTACTTTAATCCTAAAAAGTGATTTTGTGTTTCTTTGGTTGCCTTGGAGGTGAGTGACCCATTCTGTAAGACCCGTTTTATATTTAGGGTAGGATTGAAGAGGAAGGTCTGTCTATAAATCACTGTAAAATGTTGATTTTTAAAAGAAGCTGTATTTAAAAAGCAGCTTCAAGCTGCAAAGTAACAAGCAATTCAATATGTATATACTGTACACCACAACCATTCTTAAACCTACCCTGCAGAATGAACTAAAATAGCTATATACTAGAAGGGACGGGGATAGTAATGACATTATTGACCAAATATGTGCTATCCTCGCCCCTTTGCTTATGTAGTTGGAGAATCCCGGCCATTTAAGCCAATGTGCCGGTGATAGGGATTCAGCGGATGCCAAGGTCCTCTTCTTCCTTAGGAACCATTAACAATGGGAAACCTTCATATATAAAAGTATAAAAGTGGTAGAAATATTGTTTCTATTTATGATGCTAGCCTCCCACCGAACATGGGACCAAACAGGCAACATTTCAGCCAGAACTGAGGTTTAGACCAAACCATTGGCTCACCCCAAGTTATAACTATGTCTTTATGTGAGAGCACTAGGTCAATCACCAAGCAGCTATGCTATTACATAAGAGGAAAGGTTGGGAGTCACATGTTCCAACATACCCACAAGTATTGGGCATTTTTTTCACTCCCAGTGCCAGAAGGGAGGGGTTAGGGAGTGCATGGAAAGTAAGTAAGTGCTACTGTAGAGGAGAGGGTGCTGTTAAAGTGAACCATTTGTGTTGCCCTGCATTGGCTAAGCACAGGTTTGCTTTACGTCAGAAGTTGACTCATGCTACCTTAAAGAAACCCTGTCAGTGTCTAACCAATTTCATGCAAGAGAAGAATTAGTATATTCAGCTTTCCAGCAACTCGTGTCTCCTACCTTCCCTCCATTCCTGCGCTTACATAAATATCTTTATAAAGGCACGTTACAAAAGGCACAGACTGCAGCACTGGGTCACTGGTCTTCACCAGGACATGTGTCGGCAGACTTAGCAGAGTGAACATGGATTCATTAGTCATCTATTTGCAAGAGGTTGGGAGCAATGTGGAAGGAAAGGATAGGATAGGAGGTCTTTATTTGTCCAAAGATGGGCTTTAACCCCTATTATAAAACAGAGCTACCGTTACACTACAGTTCCAGTGTCTCTTTTTGGTGTAGCTGTGTATGGTAGCCAATCAGCTTCTAACTTCAGCTTGTTCTGTTAAGCTTTAGAGCCCTTTCACACTGGGGCAGTTTTCAGGCGCTGCAGCGCTGGAAATAGCCTCTGCTCAGTGCCTGAAAACCACCTCTCAATGAAAGTCAGTGTGTCTTTTCACACTGGGGCAGCGCGCTTGCAGGAGAGGAAAAAAACTCCTGCAAGCATCATCTTTGGGGCTGTGCGGGAGAGATGTATACACTGCTCCTCCACCGCCCCTGTCCATTAAAATTAATGGGCAGCACTTCCGAAGCGGCTGTACACCACTTCGGAAGTGGAGTGCCCCAGCGCTTTTAACCCTTCTCAGCCCCACAGCCTTTAAGTTTATAATGTTGTAAAGCGATCCAGGCATTTAAAAAATTCTTTGACACAGAGTTTGAAGAACAGAAATCCATCACACTGCCATCGGCTGTCGTCACCATCCCAGGGATTGGTGTGCGAGTATCCTCTTGAGTACTGAAGATATTACAGGAACACAATCATATTTGCTGTGCCTGCTCAGTTGTATAAAATATTTATTGTAGTGCAGAGAGCTGAGGCTTCTGGACCGTTTCCAGAAATAAGCATCGAGGAAAAACCTCTGGGCAATCACCTCCCAGTGCTCGCTCCAATCACGTATATGAGATTGCTGCAGGCGGAGGAAGCCTCTCATTATATGCAGAAGCTGCTGCAACCTTGATGAAGAAATATCCCAAGATGATGTAGAGGGAATCACCGGTATGACTTCAAGAGACACTTTATCAACAAAATAAAAACTTGCTTCCTAGTGGGAATAACAGCTGTTGCCTAATTGTACATTTTTTTCTTTCTCTGTGCCACCAATTCTTCTTTTTATGTTCAGTAATTTCATTGAATGTTTTGAGAAGGGTACAGCTAAACATTTTTTATAGATAACCCAACACTGGAAGCATGATGAAAGGCACTTAGTAATCCTACTTAGGTACAATGTTAGGGTGACATAAATTAATAATGTCACCACCTATGAACATGAAGGTCTATCTGGGTTCACCCAGCTGGGCATTACTGAATGGAAAGGGAAGAGAGGTAGAACACAAGGTGGGGGTAAAGGAGAATGGATCAGGGAATCTGTGACTGGGGAACAGGTCAGGCCTAGGGGACAACGATGTATGTCTATATGGTCTTATTTAGTGAGTTAGTAGGTGGTGGCAGTGATCAAAAGCTATAGGTAAGCAGTGTTGGCTCATCGGGGACCACCTTTTTTCATAAGAGACCATTTTGTCACTCAGTAGTGGTTTTGTTTTGTTGAGCATCATCCAGGTTTCTCTGGATTTGATCCCCTGGGGGTAGAGGTTGGTGAACTTCCATGCCATCGCTATGGTCTGCTTGGTATTAATCCTTGATTTTTATCAGGTTCCCATATAGTATATAGCAATGTAAAACACTCAGTTTGCAAATGCCAGCCATGAGTTCTGAGGCTGAAACTCTGAAATATCCCATAATGCAATGGCCTGAGTGTATCTGACCAGTAGAAACTCTGGGAGTTGGAAATGCCACAGCCTCAGTCTCGTCATCATCTTCTAACCAGAACATCAAGATTGGCTTCTGTTGGAGCTCTCAAGGGAGAGGCACCGCTTTGTGCCTGCCTTTTGCTAATTAAGTCATTTTTAATAGGCCACATCCATGGCAGGATCTCTTTAAGAGACACTGTTAAGCAAATCAAGTCAGTGCTTTCCTGCAGCAGAAGGGGGATTATACTCCCTTGTCTCCTACCACCCTACTGTTCCAGACTCTTCTCCATTTGACCCCTACAGGAATTTCATCTGGTGTGTAGAGGATGTTACATGTTTAATTGAAAGAAGATTTGCAGTTGATTACACATTGCACAGTTTAAAGGTAGTAAAAAGAAACAGTTTCTGTTCTAACAATACTTACCTGATCTTACTTGACCAGCACTCTAGTTTCTGACCATATACCAACTTGGAACAGTCATATCAATTGCTGTGTAACTAATAGATACTATTAAGTGTACTTTGGGCATTTGGGCACATTTTTTACAATAGCCTTCCCCCAACTAATTGCTATGTTAGTTTAAAGAAACACTTTGAAAGGCCCAAAATATTCAGCTGAATCCAGAGTCAAGTGACATTTGGGCTCCTGAGTCTTCTATCTTCTTTACTGCAGAGTAGAAAAGTCCTTCTCTGGGTTTCCATGCCATGGCTTAGGTGATGTGGACATTTCATTATGGCTGTTTAGGGCAGGGTCCTCAGAAGACTGCAGAGGAGAGATGACCTTGGGAAGAGTTTGCCATTCTACAGCAGCCATGGATCCACCAGTTCCTTGTCAAATAAAGCCAGCAGCTCCGAGTGCTCTTTAAGGCCTCATACACACGGACGTTTTTTGACGCCGGCTTTTCCTGGCGTTTTTTGCAGCTCTCCATGTTAGTCAATGGCCCCATAAAAATGTTGGCGTTTTTGAGCTGTAGATGACGTCGGCGTTAGTGAGCTGAAACTAGAACCCACAGCCATCGCGTTCTGAGGTTGTAACGTTTTGGCATTTTTTGACGCTGACACCACAATATGCCAACAAACGCCACCTAATATTATACCGGAGTTTTCCGGCGTTTTTTGACGCCGACATTTTTAGGTTGAAAAATAGCAGAGGGATGATTTTTTTTAAAAAACGCCTATTGACGCCGACGCTCACTAACGCTCAAAAACGCCGATGCATAACGCCGAAAAACGCCGACTTTTTTTCCTTGACGTCGGGCCCGACATTTTGTTTATTGTTTTAGAAACGTCCGTGTGTATGCGGCCTTAACGTAAATCCTTTATTGGCTACATATTTAAAAACACAATACATTGAAAGCGAACCTAGTTGGCTATAAAAAAAATAAAAGTCCTTATTGTAGACCTGGGTTACTTTCCATTGCTTAAACCCTCTCACTGTCTGCACTCCCTTCCAGCGGTCTCTTCCTTTACAAGACCATTGACTATCTATGAAAAGGAGTGCCAGATTGAAGTGACACCTAGACATGCCCTCTCCCTCTCTTACAAACTGTTACTCACAGAATCTGCACAGACCCTCCCTTAGGTATCTAGACAAATTAGGAAAATGACCAACTATGCTGAACCCTGGCAGAATGCAGAAAGATCTTGACAATCTCCTTTAAATCATCTATATGAAATACATTTCAAGAATTGGGGTATAAAATCTTAACCTGGTGGTACCACGCCCTAACACTACTGCACCGTGTTTATCCCTCTGTGCCTGAAATGTGTTGGTGGTGTGGTGCTAAGAAGCTGGTCCTTCCTGGTTCTCAGTACTTTTTGGAACGGTGTACATGCAATCATGCAAAAATTTACTGATAGGACATTACCTTTCACAACCTTCCTTTTACCTATTGCACCACAGTGAAGTACCACTGTCCACATATAAAAAAATTGGTTGTGAGGCACCTAGTTAACACTGCCCAGGCATGTATTCCACATTTATTAATTTCTCTGGTTTGTTTTGAATGCATTGCCCTTCCATGTGCTCCTTGCTGCAAAGGCCAGTTATAGGTGAGGGCAGTGGCCATTTGTTCGTTATGTTGTACCTATGTTGACTATTCTAGACCTAGATTTATGGTGGTATACTAATGGTACCTGTCACAGACTTTGGGCTGCAGGAGAACCATTGCCCGGAGAACTGTGTTTTAATGTGTTCTTAAGTTATCCAGACAGAGCTGGTCACTAATTGCTTTTGGCTTCTTATGTATAAGTTATTCCTTTGGGGGAGCCAGACTGTCTAAGGTGGTCATTGTCCATGATAATATGATTAGTTCTACTATCTAAGGTGACCATTGTCTGAGATAATGGGAGTAGCCTTATCTGGTGAGTTTCTGTATAAATTCAGTGTGTTTCTCAAATAAAGCAGTTCTTATTCTGGTTTACTCCAAAACTGGTGTTGCCTAGTTCTTGGGGTTAAAATAAGAAATCAACTGAGCTAAATTATATAGTATACAAACAGCAGCCAGCACAAAAAGTTGAACAGTCCAAAATAAAAAGAAAAAGAAAAAGTGCAGCGCTAAAAAGAGCTTCAATAAGCTTCAATGATCAAAACACAGTCCCCATAGCAACCAGACAGTGGCAGACACACAACAAGGGTGAACACTAAGGGAAACCTTCACCATCCCCCACACAGACTGCCTCTTACCATCCAGAACGTCAGTGATGACGAAACACGTAGGGAGGAGTTTGCCAACGTGACACTTGCGTGTTCCGGATGCAGGCCGCCATACTTTTGGTTGGAAACAGACCTGACTGTTTCATTGCGGGAGCAATTCCTTTTAAATGTGAGTGTAACCCTTTTTTTACTATTAAACTTGTTTGAACGTGCTACACCATATTTGTTGTTTATCTGTTTTTATGATGCGGGGAGGCCCATTGGGAGATCGTGGAGGAGATACCGTTGGGTCTGCATCTGATAGGACGGATCACCTTTCCCCATACTAAGGCTTATCTGACCCCCGTAATAAGGGCCGTTTCTGGAAGGTCAATTGGGAGATCTTGGAGGAGATACCGCTGGGTTCGCATCTGACCAGAATTTATTACCTAACCCCACACCAAAGCTTATCTGACCCCCGTAATAGGGGTCGTTTCTGGATGGTAAAAGGCGGTCTGTGTGGGGGATGGTGAAGGTTTCCCTTAGTGTTCACCCCTGTTGTGTGTCTGCCACCGTCTGGTTGCTATGGGGACTGTCTTTTGACCATTGAAGCT
The DNA here is from genome assembly GCA_018402905.1 of Glandirana rugosa. Lineage (NCBI taxonomy): Eukaryota > Metazoa > Chordata > Amphibia > Anura > Ranidae > Glandirana > Glandirana rugosa. The sequence continues at coordinate 1,724,168 of BLSH010235253.1, read as the reverse complement.
TATTGAAGCTCTTTTTAGCGCTGCACTTTTTCTTTATAGTTCTCTGGTTACTATAGCCAGATACACTGGTCTCGTGCTCTAGAGTTTGGGAAGTAGCTACTTGGCGGAGATACAGAGTTAGGATGTCCGGATTCCATCACAGTACCCTTTCTGAATTTGTATGTGGATAGTTAGGTCTATGTATCTTGTGTATTTCTATCTTTTTCTGCTTATTGTAACTGTTAAACCTTTCTATTAATAAAGAATGTATAAAAGTACTCATTGTAAAAACAGCCTGCTGAAATGGTTCACTTGTTTAATTAACCACTCCACTCCCACACCATGCCTTAGTCCTCTTAACTAGGCTAAGCTGGCCATTTCCTAAAGGTGCTTACTTACCCCCAACAAAAACAGAGGACTACTGTGTTGTCCACATCCCAAACAGTAAAATTCTAGATCGCCACCATCAGAAAAGTGTTGTAAGGACCCGGGAGGGGGAGTTATCAATTTAACATAGTTAAGGGGGCTAGTGAGGGAGACAGGGTGGTGGATTTGCTTAAAATAATGAACTTGTTCTTTAACCACTTGACCACTGGGCACTTAAACCCCCTTAACAACCAGACCAATTTGCTCTCACATTTTGAATGACAATTACTCAGTCATGCAACACTGTACCCATATGAAATTTGCGTCCTTTTTGTCACACAAATAGAGCTTTATTTTGGTGGTATTTAATCACCACTGGGTATTTTATTATTTGCACTATAATTTAAAAAAAGGCCAAAAATTTTGTAAAAAAATACATTTTCCTTTGTTTCTGTTATAACATTTTGCAAATTAGTAATTTTTCTTCATAAATGTTGCACACAATTTATACTGCTACATATCTTTGGTAAAAAAAAAAAACAAATTAGTGGATATTATTTGGTCTTTGTGAAAGTAATAGAGTCTACAAGCTATGGCGCCAATCACTGAATATTGATTACACCTGATGTACTGACGGCCTATCTCATTTCTTGAGACCCTAACAAGCCAGGAAAGTACAAATACCCCGCAAATGACCCTTTTTTGGAAAGTAGGCATTCCAAGGTATTTAGTAAGAAGCATGGTGAATTTTTTGAAGTTGTAATTTTTTCCAGCAATTCTTTGCACAATGAAGATTTTTTTTCCACAAAATTGTCATATGTTAACAGGTTATTTCTCACACCCAGCACATGCATACCACAAATTACACCCCAAAACACATTCTACTACTCCTACTGAGTATGGCGATACCACATTTGTGAGACTTTTACACAGCCTGGCCACATACAAAGGCCCAACATGCAGGGAGAACCATCAGGCGTTCTAGGAGCATAAATTACACATATAATTTCTTGACTATCTCTTGCACTTTTGAAGGTCCTGGAGCACCAGGACAATGAAAACGCCCAAAAAATGATGCCATTTTGGAAAGCAAACACCCCATCATATACTCTAGGAGGCATGATGAGTCTTTTGAACATGTCATTTTTTCCACAAGTTTTTGGAAAATGTGGAAAGAAAATGAAAACGCATTTTTTTTTTTTTACACAAAGTTGTCCATTTATACAATATTTCATTATTTGCAACCCCATGTCATTAAAATGCCTTCGTATCTGAGAGACACGAAGGACACCATACGTAAACTTGAG
>BLSH010235253.1:1711145-1721881 GCA_018402905.1 Glandirana rugosa | reverse complement strand
GGCTGGGTGAGCATGGATGGATGGATTGGTGAGCATGTATGGATGGCTGGGTCAGCACGGCTGGGTGGGTGAGCATGGATGGGTGAGCATGGATGGATGGTTGGGTGAGCATGGATGGATGGTTGGGTGAGCATGGATGAATGGATGGGTGAGCATGGATGGATGGCTGGGTGAGCATGGATGGATGGCTGGGTGAGCATGTCTGGGTGGGTGAGCATGGATGAATGGATGGGTGAGCATGGGTGGGTGAGCGTGGATGGATGGCTGAGTGAGCATGGATGGGTGGATGAGCATGCATGGCTGGATGGGTGAGCATGGATGGATGGATGGATGGGTGAGGATGGGTGGCTGGGTAGGTGAGCATGGATGAGGTGAGGATGGGTGAGCATGGATGGGGTGAGAATGGCTGGGTGGGTGAGCATGGATGGGGTAAGGATGACTGGGTGGGTGAGCATGGATGGGGTGAGGATGGCTGGGTGGGTGAGCTTAGATGGATGGTGGGGGTGCAGCCCATCACTTAGCAGAGCTGTGGGCACTACACATCCGGCCCACAGCACTGCAGCACGTCCTCTCTCCCCCCTCTCCTCTCACAATGCACCGATCGGTGCAGAGAGGGGAGAGAAAAGCTGGCACTTCCACCGACTTGTTTACATGTGATCGCTCCAGCATTTGATGCTCACGGCAGCCATTCACCGCGATCCAGGAAGCGCGTTCATGGGAGGACGTCATAGTATGTCCTTCCGGAGTTAAGCAACCGCCCTGTAGACGTCTTTTGACTATAGGGCGGTTAAAGTGGACCTGCTAGATCATTTTAAGGAGTATAGCTATGTAAAACTTTAAAAACAAGTCCCTATACTGTTCAAAATCCAGTAAGACACTGTCCCCTGCTCTGCACATGCTCAGTTGCTAAAGCCTAAAGATTTACTGCTGTTCAGGGGCTCTGGGCTTTTGAAAAATTGCAGCCTCCTGGCAAGAAGAACCAGGAGCAATGCTGGAGGCAATTTGCAGCACACATTCATTTTGGTAGCATAATTATTATGTGGAATGCATGTTCCTTGCTAAAGAACATTTATTTTCCATTAAGTTGTTGTGGGTAAAGTTCCACTTTAAGTTGCTTTTTCCCATATTGTAACTCTTTTGTCTCCATATCTGTTGGTCTCACACTTTGCTTCAATGCATGAAAACGTGTGTTGCAGTGCCGTGTGCATAGGCCCTCATGCTGATGAACATTCCACATTAACCCAAAGATTTGATAGTGTGAATGCCAAATTTCAAGCCAATTATGTGCTGTCACAATAGAAACTAAGATACTGAAGACCATCACCTCCTACAACGTGCGGGGCTTGGGCACCCCCAAAAAGCGCACCAGACTCCTGGCTGACCTTAAAAAGAACAGGTCACAGGTGGTGTTCCTCCAGGAAACACATTTTAAACATGATAGGATCCCCAGGCTGGGGAATACGGCGTATCCCACGGCATACCATAGCCCTTCTCCAATCTCGAAATCTAAAGGGGTGAGCATTCTACTAGCACAGTCGGTGCCTTGGTCTCTCTCCACGGTGCGGCAGGACCCAGGGGGGCGTTATGTGTTTGTAAAGGGGAAGATCGGGGAAGTTGTGGTCACCCTGGCGAATGTGTATTTCCCCAATGTGGACCATGTCTCCTTTTTGCGAGGTCTAGTCCCGGAACTTCTTGAGTTTTGGGAGGGGATCCTCATCTTCGGAGGAGACTTCAATTTCACGATGGACCCGGCCCTGGACTCTTCTTGGGGGGCCACACATCTCTCTTTTTCACGGCTTAAATGCCTGAAAACGGAACTCTCTCTATTGCAGCTAATTGACCCGTGGCGTATCATGCACCCGTCGGAGAGGGATTATTCCTTTTACTCGTCGGTCCATCGAACGTATTCTCGGCAAGATTATCTTTTGATCCCCCATAGAGAACTTGCGAGAGTCCAGGCGGCTCGGATAGGTGACATCCTTATGTCGGACCACGTCCCCGTGCACCTTGCTCTGCGATTGGACTCACAGGTAAGGACCCCTCCTGCCTGGCATCTAAATGAATCCCTTCTTCAGTCCCCGGACATCCGACAGAGACTAAATCGGGCTCTTACCGAATACTTTGAGTTGAATGCGGCCTCTGTGGATAGCCTCTTAACGGTGTGGGAGGCGCATAAGCCGGTGATCAGAGGCATGCTCATCAGGATAGGGACCCACTTGAAAAAAGAAAGATCGGCATTGGTGGACTCTTTGTTAATGCGCTTGCGACGCCTGGAGGGGGTACACAAGGCGAAGGCTGCCAAGACGGTACATGCCGAGCTTCTAAAGACAAGGGAGGAGCTGAACTCCTTATTGTTCCATAAAGCAAAACAAAAACTGGCTTGGTCGAGGCGGACCATGTTCGAGTTTTCAAATAAGCCAGGTGCGCTTCTAGCGAGGGCACTCCAGGGTCCTCACACCCGGACCTTCATCCCGCACATCATCACGGCGTCTGGGCAGAAGCTCTCCAGGTCGGATGACATGGCAAGGGAATTCTGCACCTTCTTCCATACCCTATACAACCTGGACCCCTCACCATCACCAGAGGTTTCCGGGTCACTAAGTACCAGGATCCGAGAGTACATAGGGGCCTCGAGCATGCCGAAACTCCCGGAAGAGGCGCTAGAGGAGATGGAGGCCCCCATTGCGGTTGAAGAACTGGAGGTCGCTCTGGCCCAATCGAAGCCTAAAAAGGCGCCGGGGCCGGATGGCCTTACGGCTGCCTATTATAAAGAATTTTCTGCCCTGCTCCTTCCCCGTATAGTGGTAACCCTTCACTCTCTGGTAGAGGGATGGGAGATGCCAGTGGACGCTCTTAGGGCATATATCTCCCTGATTCCGAAGGAGGGTAAGGATCCGTTGCAGTGCGGAAGCTACCGCCTGATCGCGCTGTTGAACACGGACCTGAAGGTGTTTGCACGAGTGCTGGTGAATAGGCCTCTCGGGCCTTATTCATAGGGATCAGGTGGGATTCATCCCCCAACGCGAAGCCCGGGACAATACAGTCAGGGTTCTCAACCTGATTCACTCAGCTCAATCATCCAAGCGGCCGCTTCTTCTGCTGTCCACTGACGCAGATAAAGCTTTTGACAGGGTCCATTGGTCATTCATACGGGCCACCTTGGAACACATGGGTCTGGGGACCTCGATGTTGTGCTGGATATCTGCCCTGTGCTCGCGCCAATCTGCGGTGGTCAGGGTCAACGAGACGCGCTCAGACTTTTTTGATATCACGATCGGGACACGGCAGGGTTGCCCCCTCTCGCCCCTAATCTTCATTTATTTTAACACTGGAATCATTCCTATGTACAATCAGAGCCAACCCGGATATTCCGGGCTACAGTAAGTCGTCGGGATCCCACAAGGTGGCGGCGTTTGCCGACGACCTGATTTTCTTTGTTACGGATCCAGTTACCTCCCTCCCAATACTTTTACAGGCCATCCAGACATATGGTTTTCTGTCTCATTTTAAAGTAAACTACAGCAAGTCTTCAGCCCTTAATGTTTCAGTGGGTCCCGAAGCGATTGGGTCTCTCCGGCCATTTTTCCCCTTTCAATGGGCGGATACATTTCTCAAGTATCTAGGAACCTATATCACTGCAGACCTTTCTAAACTGTATGAAGCTAATTATGAGCCCCTCCTTACTAAGACCAGGAAAGACCTATTGCACTGGCATTCCTTAACACTAACGTGGTTGTGGGGCACTTAAGATGATGGTCCTGCCACGTATTTTGTACATCCTCCAAGCCATTCCAATCTGGTTACCCACCCACTTCTTCCGAACAATCTCACAGATGTTCCGGAAGTTTGTCTGGTCTCATCAGAGGCCGCGACAGGCCTTACACCGGCTATCGCTCCCAAAGTCATCGGGTGGGCTTGCCCTTCCAGACATAAAGATGTACTATTGTGCGGCACACCTCAACCGGATAGTTGATTGGCACTGCCATGGAACGGAAAAACAGTGGGTGTCAATGGAGATGGAAGATTCGTGGGACACGGCGCTGAATTGGCTGTGGCTCACTTTACCCATTCCCAGGGACCTGGGATCCCACCCGACACTAGGAAGCACGCTACGGGTAGACATTCCGCTCATCCAATATTTCACACCGGCCATCCCCAATGGTCCCGATTCTGGGCAACCCGGAGTTTGGGTTAGGCCGCAGTTGAGACGTCTTGCAGAGGGGGGATATTCTTGTCTGGTAGATTTTGTGACGCCCCCGGCTACCACTATTCCAGATGTGATTCACCTAACAGACCCCGCCCTGGACTTTATGACTGGGCTCCAGTTGCGGTCGTTTTTACTTCGCTCTGTTCGTGCCTCGGGTATTATGCGTCCCCTCACGGGATTTGAAGCAATTTGCCACAAGGGCGATCCAATACGGCGCTCCCTATCCCTGATCTATGCATCCATGATTCAACCGGCTGAAGATTACGTACCTCCATTCCTTACTAGATGGGAGTCTGACCTGGACCTTCATCTCACGTCAGACCAAAGGCGCAAAATCCTCCATTTTGCTCAGAAATCATCTCTGGCCACAAGGATCCAGGAGACTGGCTACAAGATCTTGACTCGGTGGTATAGATAGCCCACACTCTTGTATAAAGGTGTGGAGATGACGCTGTCCAATACCAAGTGTTGTATTATAATCTGTTGTTATAATCATGTAAAAGTCTATGTAATCCTGAATCAATATAAAACATAAAGTATATTGGTATACAGGTAGTAAAACCAGTATAAAAACAATAATAGCAATAGTCCGTAAAAGTCAGTAAAAGTCCGTAAGAACTTGGAAACTCTAAAACACTGATAAAACAAGTAGATAATTAATCATGAAGGACCAGTAGGCAATGACAGCAAAGTGATTAGAGCTCAGGACTAAGTAATGAGACCAGGTGATGGATAAATAAAATATTTCAAAAGTGTCCGTAAAAGTCCGTGAATGTCCGTAGGACTTAAACTCATGAATCTCGATAGAACGACTAATTAATTGGTCAAAAGGAGCTGGTTATATATAAGAACAGAGTGGCTTGTGCAAATGAATATGCATAGAACAGTGGCGGTGGATAGATGCAATAAAATTGTCCGTAAAAAGCCCGTGAATGTCCGTGGGTGGACAACCCAAGCGTTAATTTGCCAATTAGTGCAAATCCATACGATACTGATGTGTGTCCCAACAATATTGATTTTATGCAGAAGTGTGTAGCTGATCATTCAATAGATGTTAAACACAAGACCGGTGGGATTGCTGTCAGGATTCCAAATTGTGCCAAGGTGACTTCAGTGCTATTTCCAGGTATATGGTGACTTCCACACGTGCTCCCCCGTATGTGCCCACACTTACCGGAACTTTCTTACCCCTGCAGGGGTACCCGCTTTGGTAAATGGGGTCTTGGGGTCCCTCTCCGTGGTTCCAGATGGGTCACCTCTGCTGTCCTGTCCTGGATCGCTTAGTCTAGTCCTAGAGGGGGGTTCCTCCTTCAATCTTCGGCTCGGGTAGGGGATGTAGTGAAAAAAGGGGAATCCTCAATGGTGAAGTACGTTTTAACAAAATTTTTAGGGTGAATCACCCAAAAATTAAAACTCAAGTCACAAGTTAAAAAATAGGTACAGAGTATAAAAGTTGCGGTCACTGGTTTAGTAGGCAATAGGTTTAGCAGTGATATGCCCGCTTTGAGGAAGGTAGGAGCCCCTTCCTTCCTCCTCGCTATGCGTTCCAATAGACTGAACTTCTAAACCGGAAGTGACGCAAAAACGTACAGGCCACGCTTACGCGTTTCGTCAGAGTGACGTCTTCTGAGGCAGTGGCCATATTGGTCCTCATGTATTCTTATATACTACTGTTTGTGGGCGTGCAAAAAGGTAGTGGGTGGGGACCCGGGCTGTTAAAAATGTATACAGGACGGCCAGCAAGTATATACTAGACTCGGGGACAAGAGTGTGGTGTAAAACCGGATGAAGCATTCATTAAAAAGTTATTTGGTTGAAGGAAAGTGACATTTAGGATGGTTTATTTAAAACGGGTGAAAAACAAGAAAAAATATATATACAAGATAAAAAAGATAATAAAACCGCCGATTCATTGCACACAGACGAAGGGGATCCCACCTTCCAGAATATATAAACTCATGTATATCTATTATAGTTTATATAAAGACATCAAACTCTATTTTACACATTCATATAGAGAAGCTGATAACATATCAGAAAGGTAGGTATGTTCGGTCGCCTCCCAGGGGTCATTGGTGGAACTGCAGTTACACGTGTGAAGTTTTTTTTCCTAATGATGTGGATGAGAAGGTCAGCTGAAAATGTCACTTGGATGGATCAAAATTGTGGGGTAAAATGATGCGTAGTGGTTCAAGATTACCGGAATGGGTGCTTGTATAAAAATTACAAATTATAAAATATATACTGTGTAAAGTGGGTGAAAGAGGGGATAAAAAAAGGGAATTGAATTGTTAGATGAATATGCAGTGAGGGGAGTGTGCTTCATGGTGCAATTATTGTGTACAAGAAGATAGTGTATAAATATATAAAATATATACTTATATAAAAATATACATAAATATATATAAAATTCATGGTAGGTCAACGTTTAGTTTAAAAAAGTAGTGTGGGTATTGTGTAAAAGCACGAAACAGTACAAATCCTTCTAAAACCAGGAGGTAATCCATGTGGGGGTATATTTTTAAAGATTAGAAATTAGAAATAAAACAGTTCAGATCAATGTCCACATTTAACCCTTTGGGTCTAAGACTCTCCAGAAGATATATCCAGCGTGTCTCGTTCTGTGAGATTTCTATTCTTTTATTGCTCCCTCTCCAGTTATCTTTGATCCTGTCAATACCATAAAAAATTAGTTTCTTAGGGTCTCTTTGGTGCATTTCGTCAAAATGTCTCGACAGGTTATGTTTCGGGAACGCTTTTCTAATGTTCCTCACGTGTTCTGCTATTCTTTTATGAAGGGGTCTTGTGGTTCTCCCCACATATTGGAGACGGCAAGGGCATTCTAGCACATAGGTTACGTGTGTGCTGTTACATGTTATTAATTTGTCAATTTGGTACTCCCTGCCATTTGTATTGGATCTGAACTTCTCCCTTTTCCTTGCTTGCTCCCTCGTCATCCTGCATGGGAGACAATTTGAGCATCGATAAAATCCTTTCATGTTTGGCATCAATTGTATCTCGTTAGGTGGGTTGATGACATTATGTACCAAACAGTCTCGTAAGTTCATTGCTCTTCTGTAAACAAAGGATGTTTTTTTTTGGGAGCAAGGTTGCTAAGGTTCTGTCGGTTTATAAAATGGGCCAGTATCTCTCCACTATCTTCTCGATCTTCTTGTATTGTTTGTTATAGCCAGTGATGAACAGAACATGATCCTGCCTCTTCTTGTTATTTACTCTCCCCTGTAGGATTTCTTTCCTGGGCATTTCTTTGACGTTTTCTTTGATTCTCATTAGGTCCTCTCTCTGGTAGCCTTTCTGTTCAAACCTTTTAATCAAGATGTTTGACTGCTCTTCATAATCTTCCAAAGTATGGCAGTTCCTCCTGATCCGCAGTAGTTCCCCTTGGGTATATTTTGTTTCCATTTAGGGTGGTGGCAACTTGTGCTTGGGATATACCCATTTCTATCGGTGGACTTAAAGAACGTTTTGGTTAGCAATTTTCCACCAGATTTGTAAATCTGTAGATCCAGGCAAATTATTTCTTCATTATTCCATGTGCCTGAAAATTTGATTCCATATACATTAATGTTCATTTCATCCATAAATTGTTGTAAAGTGTCTGTAGTGCCTTCCCATAAAATCAAGATGTCGTCGATGTATCTTCGGTATAATTTTAACTGTGGTCTTTCTGTATTGTGTATATATATTGCTCTTCCCACATGTCCATAAATAAATTTGCGACGCTCGGTGCGTACCTAGCACCCATCGCTACTCCCTTCTCTTGCATGAAATAATGTTGATTATACCAGAAGAAGTTGTTTCCCATGGCCAGTTTTAATCCTTCTAGTATGAAGTCAATTTGTTCTTGCCTCAATTTCGAGTGGGTGTGTAAGGCTTTTTTCACTCCCTCTAAACCATCCTCCTGTACTATATTGGTGTAGAGGGAGTTAACATCCACTGTTGCCAAGATGTAATTCTCTGTTCGTTCTATTTTTTCTAATTCCACAATTAGCTGTGTGCTGTCACGTAGAAAGGATTTCCCCTCCTTTACTAGCGGCTTTAGGAACTGGTCAAGATATTCACCCAATCTTGAAAAGAGTGATTGTAGTCCGCTGACAATGGGTCTTCCTGGGGGTTTGACCAGACTTTTGTGGATCTTCGGAAGATAGTAGATGACTGGTGTCTTCGTTGATTCTGGTATTAAATATCTAGCTTCCTTTTTGTTTAAAATACCCATTTCCTTGCCCTTCTTGATGTATATTTTCAGTTTCTTCTCTAATTCCTTCTTGGGATTTTTCTTTAATTTTCTGTATGTGTTTTCTATGTTTAAAAGGTTGTCCATTTCTTCTTCATAGTCTTTTTTGTTTAAAATTACTAGTCCGCCTCCCTTGTCTGCTGGACGGATCACCACATTCTTCTTATCTCCCAGGTTCTTTGTTTTCCATATACCTTTTGTTTTAGGTTTCCCATTTTTTAATGTTTTAAAATCTTTCTCCACCATTCTTTTGAAGGCTCCAATGCATTCATTCCCTGGTACTTTGGGATTGAAGGTGGAATTGTTTTTGAGGGAGGTGTGTGTAAACATTGTTCTATCCTGGTTCTCTGCTGATTTGTTCAAAGCAAAATGTTTTTTTTAGGTTTAGTTTCCTAATAAATCGTTGCAGATCAATATACAATTCGAAATCGTTTAGATTCTTCTCTGGGGCATATTTCAGTCCCAGGTCTAGTACTCTCAACTCTTCCTCTGAGAAAACAACGTTGCTCAAATTGAATATACCTTCACCTAGTGCTGTCTTCTTCTTTTTCTTCCTCCCTCCTCTGGTTCCTCTCTTTCGTAATTTCTTTCTCCAGTCCTTCCCATTGGTGGTTCCTCTTGATGGCCATCTCTCCTTATGGGTCTCCCTTGTTCTGGGGGGGGGTCCATAACCTCCTCTCCCTTGTGCCCAGGGGTCTCTCCCTCTGTGTCAATTGTTCTCCCCTGGTTCGTTCCAAGTTCCCCGGTATCCCCTGTTGTAGTAACCCCTGTTCTCCATATTCCTTGTGGGGCCATAGTTTCTCCATTGTCCAGGTGGTCTCCATCTGTTCCTCCCTTGAAAAGGATATTCATAGTGATCTTCTCTGGGTCTTCTCCCATAATCGCTAGGATAATGTGGTAGTTCACGGTACCGCAGTGGTGAATATCTATTTTGTGTCGGGATGTTGAATCTAGGGGTTCTATGTTCCCCTCTTCTATTTCCTCCCTGTTCATATCTCCAGTCTTGTGGTTGGCTGTCCCTCCGTTCTCTTCTCGCAATAGGTCTAGGTGTGCGTGGGGTGGATAGAAAGGGTGTCCGTGGAGGTTCCTGGTAACCCCTTTCCACCAGATCTTCCAATGAATCTTCATCAGTAGAGGGATCAGACCCTACTTCTATAGTGGTGGGCAGGTCAGCTTGCCACTTGTAAACCTTCTTGCTGGTATAGTCTAATACATCCCTCTTGTATTTCTTCTGTTTTTTCTTTTGTATGTGTGCATCATATCTAGCTATCATTTCTTGTAGCTCCTTCTCCTTGGGTTTATAGTCATTATGGTTAGCAAAAGGCATGATTAAACCTCTCAGTTCATTTATTTGGGACTCTACCTTTCTCAATTTGAATTGCCTTCTCTTTATGATGTTGGCCAGTAATTCCATTTCACATTTATTAAACAGTGAGTACCAATCATCCATTAATGCTGGATCTGTCACATCATCATTGGGATTGAGGTCCCACCTCAACCTCCTAGAGAAGATAGTGGAGAGATACTGGCCCATTTTAAAAACCGACAGAACCTTAGCAACCTTGCTCCCAAAAAAAACATCCTTCGTTTACAGAAGAGCAAGGAACTTACGAGACTGTTTGGTACATAATGTCATCAACCCACCTAACGAGATACAATTGATGCCAAACATGAAAGGATTTTATCGATGCTCAAATTGTCTCCCATGCAGGATGACGAGGGAGCAAGCAAGGAAAAGGGAGAAGTTCAGATCCAATACAAATGGCAGGGAGTACCAAATTGACAAATTAATAACATGTAACAGCACACACGTAACCTATGTGCTAGAATGCCCTTGCCGTTTCCAATATGTGGGGAGAACCACAAGACCCCTTCATAAAAGAATAGCAGAACACGTGAGGAACATTAGAAAAAAGGGATTTTATTAAAACTTACCGTAAAATCCTTTTCTCCGAGTTCACTGACAGACGCAGCTCTTCATGACTTTGTGGGTTTTATGTTCGTCCTACTAGGAGTTACTTCCCCAGAACACCAAGAGGGGTGTATAACCTTTGCCGTTCCCGTAAGATCGTGTATCCAATGCACACACGACAATGTACAATAATTAAACAGTTAAACCATGAGGGACGGTAAACATAACCTAGACTTGAAGAGGGAAAAGGAACGAACGAGGGAGCAGTAGGACGTACCCTCTGTTAAACTCGTAGCTATTTTAGGAAAGTACAAACCGTAGTTAACATAGAGCAATCCACCCAACTACTGTAATACATGGTT